>CAEGAF010126036.1:0-27468 GCA_903067075.1 Micropoecilia bifurca
CACACACACACACACACACACACACACACACGCATAATAATGTCCAGTTCAAAGTCAAACAGGCATCTTAAAGGCACGACTGTAAAACTCAATAAATAAATTTCACATTTCAGTTTAAAGTGCTTCACATGTGGAAGAACAAAAGTCAATTAATAAACAAAAGAAGCAAGAAAAGAAAAGCTACATCACACTGGCACAACAAAGAGAAGTAATGAAAAGTCGTAATCCAGTCCAGACTTAATATATTTTACAGTTATTGTTAATGGCAGGCAAATAAAAAATAAATGGGTTTTAGTCTTAATTTAAAGAAGTTTTTTGTGTGAGCAGTTTTGCAGTCTTGTTGAGGTTTGTTGAATTATATGAAACTCAAGAGGGAGATATTGGTTGTTTGATTAAAACATAAAAGATGAGAAATGCTGAGGTTGTGGAATCGTCTCGTGACAGACAGATGACAGAACAAAAACTGACTGAGAAGATTTCTAATTTGCATCAAGCTCATAGTTATTCTTGGTCTACAGACGCTGCTAATGTTCTTTCCCTCTGATTTAAATGATATTTGTAGAAATAATCTAACCTGCGATTTAATTAAAGCTAAACAATATATGTTTAGCTGATCGGATTATTCTTAGGAATTTATATTCAGATTTAGTTTGCGTCTCAAACTGAGATATTTGTTCATTTAAATATGAAAAGGAGACAAAGGTGCACAATTATGAACATGTTTTCTGCCTCTGACGACAGAAGTGGGAAGAAAAACATTTATGTGAAGTGAATGTGGTTGAGGACGAATTTCATTTTATATATTTCCTGGTTTTGTGATTTTAGAAATAATTCATTTTTCAATATGCCGCAGAAAAACCCTGAGCTGTTCTGCATGTCCGAAGCACATATGTTAAGTTGGCTATTTAATGAAGAGACTTTGTCTTAGCAACATTTATTGAATAAGCCTGGCAACAGAGATACAGAGTAATTTGTAATTTTTATTTCTAAAATTATAATTAATAATATTTTGTAAATGTTCTACAATGTTTAGGTTGCTGGTTCAGTGGCTTTAGATGTATAAATGCATTGTGTCTAAAATAATAGCCAGTCATTGAGCGACAAAAGGAAATTTTTTTTCATTTGTTTAATTTCTTATTTTTATTTATTTATATTGCCATAGTCACTTTAGGAAAAAAATCTTTTAGGCCATCATTTTAGGGCATTGACAATAAATTAGATTTATTTCTCTGGTTACGCCACTTCCCACAAACAGCCTCAACCTAAAAAGTCTGGCCAATATTCACTTTACTTGCAAGTGCATTTTTAAAAGTATCATCGACGCTTCTCCTGACATTTCCAGTCCAACTTTAAAGGTTTTCCTTTACCTAACATAACATGAATACTAGTTTTTATAAATAATAAGAAAAAAACGACTTACTGGTTTGGCGTCAAAGTCCAGGTTTTGTTGTTTGCACAGTGGGGAACCTCCGGTTGTCCTCTGATTTGCACTGATTGTGTCTCTAACACAGAATCCGTTCATCCAATCGGACTGACCTTAAGCTGTTCTGCAAAGTGGAAGGAGCAGCGTTATCAGAGTCTAGATGTCCAGAGCTGGCCGAGACACAACCCCCCTGCCCCCCAAATGCTTGTAATGGTCACAGCAGCACGACATACAAAGCAATGACTCAGAAAACTGAATACGAATTGACACAACGCTTTTCAGATTTAACAGATAGAAGTGGCAAAGATTTTTATTAGGAAAAAAAAAAACCATAAATCCACGTCACTGCGATTCTCTGTTTTGTTCTACCCCACAAAAACTAGCAGTGGAGTTTGTCTGAGAGCACGTAACAAAGTTCAAGGCACATAAATACTTGTGTAGGTTTCTGTGCATGTAGGGAGCATGTGTAGCGTTCGCCTGGGCTCCTGTCTGTCTGACGCCGAGCGCCGAGTCTGACTGTTCCTGTTTCAGTGCCCCGGGTCTCCTGTTCTCTCGCTAACCCTCGGCTCCTTCTCTTTCTGTCACCATTGCGCTCTCCCTCATCCTCACCCTGTCTCTCTCTCTCTCTCTCTCTCTCCTCTCTCCTCTGCAATAACAGTGCTGACCTAGTTTCTGCCTGTTCAGGGCTGCCTGTGGAATTTTACAGCGGCCTGCCTTCCTGGCAGCTTGGCTGCTTCAAAATGAAGGCAGAAAAGCATGACTGTGGATTTTTATTCTAGTCGCATCATTATGGGCCTTATATTGTCTGTTTTCTCCCCCGATCTGCTCACCCAGAAGTATGCACCCTTTTCCAAACAACAGTAGCAGACTGACATGTCTTCTGTGTGTGTCTGCAGCTTCTTTTTTGCGGGGAATGGCAGCTAAAACTGTTTCCACCAGCACAGAGATCACACCAGACTGGTGTAGATTTAGAAAATACTAGCTATCACCACCTTGGCAAATCAATTCTTCGAATCATGCCTAGTACAATTAGGCAACTGCTAACAAGAAATGTGTTTAAACAAACAGGGAGCGGAGCTATTTTTATGAACGTTAATGTCCCAGATCTAAGTCGGCGTGCTATTCTGGGGGAATCTTGATTAAATCTAACCATCTTCCAATTAGGCACAGGGAATGTTGTGTCACAGCCCGAGAAAGATGGATCTCTGGAATGCGTTTCTGAAAGCTTGGCTTTGGCACACTGAAATCTAAACCAGCGCCGCCGCACATTCATTCCTTCCCCCTACCCCTCTGCCTCTTTTCACTCACCAATCCCGGCTGAGCAGTTGGAGTTCAGTATTCATGGACCATTTTGTTTGCCTTCCAAAAAAAAAAAAAGCTTCATCGGGGTCGGGACTTCTTGTGCAAAAGACTCGATTTTGTAGGGTTTGTTTTTACGTAGTCTTAAAAAGTCTGGCGTAAAAATAAAAATAAATAAAATATGGAATTTTATTCGATTGTTTTCCAAGTTTGGACAAATATAATTCAAGATATATGTATAATAATGGGTGAGGCGAGCAGGCAGTATGAAGACATTTTTCCAGATTTTAAATCCTCCCTCCTCTTTTCCACACAAAGGGTGTTTTGAGCCCTGGGTGACCTTTAGCATCTTGGTCACTTTAATTTGTGGCAGGTGGGGGAAAACTGCTTCCAGCAGGTTGACTATTACATTAGCATACAAAACAACTACTGCATTTCATACAGTCCTGTGGGATGCTAGTATTTTGAGCACTGATAAAACACTGATGAAAGTTTAACTTTCTTTTTTTTAACAAAATTGCATTTGTATTTAATGTGGATAAATACAATTTTTTTTTTGTGCCAAATTTGTTATTTTGTGAATTGGAAAATTTTGATGTGAATGTTGTAAATGTTGAAATAGAAAATGAGCCATCTTCGTTGTTATGCTTCTTGGTGATGCAAAAGTCGATTTGGTTTATTTATTTTAATGTTAGTTTTTCTTTGGGATTTTTCTTTCAGATTTCGGGGACTGGTCATGGTGTCCAGCGCGAAGGTATGGGACCCCCCCCACGCGGGTCTTACTCAGCCACATCTGAGAGAACAACGTCTGGCTCCGGGCCTTGCTCCCCTCTGCAACTCCTCATACGCCGCTGCTAAGGACACTGCCCTCCACCAAAGTCGGCAGTTGTCACCTTTGTCTTCCCCACCTCCACCGTTGGTGACCCTCGACGCCCGTCACCCGGCTCAACATTCACCTGTCAGTTTGTACAGTGCGAGCAAGACCGAACCACTAATTAAACCTGCCCACAGTCTTGGTGTGGTCTCTCAGTCTGTGGAAGAGGAGGAAGAGGAAGCCGAGCGGCTGAACATGAAGGGGAAACGACTCGGATATCGCGTAGAGGCCACACTGGACGACAAGCTGGAGGACATGGGTGAGGGACCTAAAAATGCAAAAATCACCCTAAGCTTCCCGCTTAGCGCCGCACCACTCCCAACGTCGCTGACCTCACCGGACCACTGTCACAGCTCTTCCTCATCCTCACCTTCCCCCCAACGGCGGCGTCTGTCCTCCAAGAGCTCAGACAAGGGGTCGCTGTGGAAGCTGGACGCCACCATGGATGTAAAGCACAGACCCTTTAAGCCCCCAAGACACGACAGCTCTCCATCCTCCTCGCCTTCCTCCTCCTCCTCGCCCATGGCCTCGTTCATCAGGAAGGACCTGAAATCCCCGCTGCCTCTTAAGTGCTCCAAACTCAGTTCAGACTCTCAGATTCACAGGTCACCCCCAAGAGCTTCCAGTGGATCTCTAGGAGGCTGTTTTAGTGGAGACGGGTGGGATGAAAGGCACAGAGTGGCCAACGGAACGGCCTCGCCCTCTCAGACTGCCCAGATCCTCTTCAGTCTGGGCACGTCGGCCTATCAGAGAGGTGCGGATGCAGAGAGGAGAGAGAAACTGACAGGGAGGCCAGTCGGAAAAACAGGGAGTCCCCACAGACCAAGTCTTCATCCGCCAACAATCCACCTCCCTCCACCCTTGCCTCCGCCGCCTCCCCCGCCTTCCGAAGGTCTTACCGCACCCTCCCACCCGTCCTCCTACCCCCCTCCCGACAGCATGAAGCCGGAGTTGATTTGTGGCGTGTGCCATCGGCTGTTCAGCTCAGCCTCCTCCCTCACGGTCCACATGCGGCTGCATCGTGGCAGCCGCGCCCTGAGCTGCCGCTGCTGTGGCAAAGTCTTCATCCACAGCAAGAGGCTGCAATCCCACGAGGGCTCCTGCAGGGCGCCAGGCCTGCGCCCTCCGTCCCTGACCGTGCAGCCAAAGGAGGAGCCGCTGGAGGACGGTGAGGTGAGAGTGGAAGGGGGAGTGATTGTGGGACAGACGGACATCAGCAAAGGACGGCCTGGGAAGAAAGTGCGGAGCCTCCTGGCGCGCATCCAAGCCGGTGACGCAGCAGCAACGGAGCTGCTGGCAGGTGACGAGAACCATTTTGTGAAGGTGGTGGACGGCAACGTCATCTACTTCTGTTCCGTGTGTGAACGTTCCTACATGACCCTGTCCAGCCTGAAGCGTCATTCCAACGTTCACTCGTGGCGGCGTAAATACCCCTGCCACTTCTGCGACAAGGTCTTCGCCCTGGCTGAGTACCGCACAAAGCACGAGGTGTGGCACACGGGAGAGCGCCGCTACCAGTGCATCTTCTGCTGGGACGCCTTCGCCACCTACTACAACCTCAAGACACACCAGAAGACAATTCACGGGATTAATCCGAGCCTGATCTCCAGTGAAAAGACGGCTAATGGGGGTTATAAACAGAAAGCAAACGCCCTCAAGCTCTACCGCCTCCTCCCCATGCGCTCCCAGAAGAGACCCTACAAGACCTATAGTGACAGCTTACATAATGGCCTTCTACTTCCACCAGCTGATGCCCCCTCCCTCTCCATGACTGGCCTTGGCTGTGCTTTGGGCCCTGGGGACCTGCAGAGCATCATTGCAGGAGCCCCCCCTCAGAGTCTAAAGCCCGATCCAGATGCTTTCCCTGATGGCTTCCCAATCTCTCTGGCTGCTGAGCACAGAGACCTCTCTGAGCTTGCGCTTGAGCCCCAAATTAGGACAGAAGAAAGCAAGGCCCTAGAGTTAGAGCAGGAGAGAGGCAGTTTCAAAATATCCAGTAGCAGTAAACTCAAAACCTTTAAAGCAGGTCGAGGCACAGAAGCAGGGATGCCCTCTGTTATAACATATGGACACACAAAACCCTCTGTTATAGTTCACGGAGCAGCTGTGTCATCCTCAGTCATTGTTCACAGCAATCAGGTTACTTCTGGAAGCGAGAAAAGCCCAGTAACAAGCCCGTCCCCTGAAACAAGTAGCAGTCAGATTTTAATGAAAGGAAGTCCTAAGGCAATCAAAAAGCAAAGGGATAATGCAGATAATCACAGAAAGAGGTCCAGAGACAGTTCAGACACACCAGACGAGGGCTCGAAGGGCAGACACGACACCGAGATAGGCAGAGCATTTCACAAACCACGCAAGTCCCACAACAAGAGTGCAATCGCAGCCACAAAGGAGGCGTCAGCATCTGGAGGCTCACAGGCCAAAGAATCAGGGCCACTATGTCAGATAACTGTGCGCATCGGCGAGGAGGCCATAGTGAAGCGCAGCATCTCAGAGACGGACCTTAAAAGAGACAAGAGCGTTTCTCCTCCGAAAATCAAACGCAGTGAAACGTCATCCTTTAAGGAGCCACGGCAAACCCACTCACACCACCACCACCACCACAAACACCGCCCGCTAAGCAGAGCCAGCCCGGAAGAAGACGGGGACAAGGAAGCAGGAGAAGACGAGGAGGAGACGGAGGAGCAAGAAAGCCGGAACAAAAGGTCCAAGTCCCCCGATCAGGTGAGGGAGTACTTCTTTCGTAAGGGGGTGCGGGAGCAGGACAGTGACAATGACATGGAGGATAATTTATGGCGACCTTACTACTCCTACAAGCCTAAGAAAAAGGCCCAGGCACATCTACAGAGAGTGAAGAACTGGCAACGGAAACTCAAGTACAAGCGCTCCATCCGACTCAAGAGGAGGGCAGAGAGGCTGAAGAGGCTTCTGAATAAACAAACGGAGAAATCACAAGATGAGGAGGAGGACAGGACAACTGAGGAGGCTGAGAAACTGTCTGAACCTAACACGGACGTTAAAGAGGAAAGAAAGAAGGATAATCTCTCTTCCCCTTTAAAGGAGAAAAAACAGGATGTAGAGGAACAGGTTAAAGAGCCCTGTCATGAGGCTTCCACCCCCCCTGTGTGCTCTCCAAAGCCCCCTCTGTCTACCTCAGTGGCTCCCACAGGAATAAAGAGGAGGCCTTGGACTAATGGGAATGCAGCAGAGTGTGGCACATGTGGCCGCTGGTTCTCAAGCCCCAGGAAGCGAGACAAACACGAGCTCAGCCATCTGCTGGAGTTTGTATGCCTCTTCTGTCGGGCCACTTTCCCCTCAAGGGAAAAGTTGGAGGACCACCAGAAAACCCAGCATCCTAAACCCACTGAGGCGTCCTCTGTGACCACTAAATGTGGTGAGCAAGCGGCAGGTGTCGGGATCAAACCCATGCCTGAAATCTCAAAGTTCGACGACGATAAAGGGGGACCGCTTGGACTAGGAGGCAGCAATTCCAGTCCAAGTCGTCTAAGCAGAAGAGCCTTATCGAGACACACCTGTCCGCAGTGCCACAAGGTGTGCAAGACATCATCGGCGCTAACTCGCCATATCCGACGTCACGACTTAAGTAGTTCTCCAGAAAGAGACAAAGAAGATAACAACTCAGAGGCGACACCCCCTGAAAGAGTTGCTGAACCTCTTTGCACAGATCCAGAGACTGATAAAGGTCAGACTCCCAGTGCTCTTTCTGTTTCGGTTATCAGCTATTCACCTCCAGAGCTACCAAGCGGCGGTGACTGTTTGGCATCACAGTGGCATGGCGACCATCCAAGTGACATCACAAGCAAACGCCTGAAATCAAACTCGAGTGAAGGACCTGAACTGACACATCTTGCACTTACTGCTCCGGAGAAAGAGCCCGTAACACAAACCGCAGATCCTCCATCGGGAAGTCCCGTTAACCTCACACCCCCCAAGCCTGAGGTCCCACCTGCCGCGCCCTCGTCACTCCAGAGTGTGCTCGTCATGAACGGGCCTGACTGTCTCGACTACCGCATGCCAATTAAGAAAAGCCTGGACAGTCAGATCCACAGAAAAGCCAGCCCTTTGCACTTTGTGACTTCCAACAACACCTCTCCGAATGTGCCCATGACATCACAGACCAGAATAACCACTGCTGCTCCCCCTGTTTCCATGACAACAGCTCCCAACTCCGAAGGGGGATTCGCAAGACGGGATGGGGTCATTATCGACAGAGAGCGGCAGAGTGGCACCGGTGCAATTTTACACATGGGCTACAAAGAACCGCCTCTGCTCCGAGATCGCAGAGTCCAGTCCCTGTCCCGGAGTCCCTCTCCCGACGAAGCACAAGACCTGACCATGTCCTCTATTTTAGCTCGGGAGAGGGAGATTGAAAGGCAAAGGGAGGCAGAGCTAGTGCTGGAGAGACAGAGGGAACGGAGGAGGAACATGGAGATGGAGAAAGAGAAAATCTGTAGGATGGCTCATTCTCCACAGGAGCAAACCGCTCTCATTGTCCCTAAAGAAGAGCCTTTGAGCCCTGTAGCGTCGCCCCAGCATATGTCTACCCAAACCACTATAAATGGACCCTGTTTGCGCAGGCACACTCCTAAGTCCCCCTGCCGGCCCCCTTCAACTACTGGACTGAAGGCTCAGGCGAGCCGGCAGGTTCACTCAAGTTCACAAGGACTCGACAGGCTGACGCTGCCCACCGGAGCAGCTGGTGCCCCTGAACGCCCCTCTGCACACGCTCTGCTTCTTCCCAGAGCCTCCCAAGCGCCTGAGCCAGACCATCAGGACACTTTCTCTCCCCGAGATTCACAGCAGGGGGACACGACCCCAGCTGACTACCCGACCCAGGATTATCCCCTTCCCCTCATCGTGCCAGACAGCTACAGATCTGTTAAGAAGCAGGAGGAGAACCTGCTCATGTCCACTTATCCTCCTGGAGCACTGCCCTTTGGCCCGCTGGGGAAGGTCATCGTGCCCGACGGGGGCGACCTCGGCAAGCTGCCGTTCTACCCGGACCCTTACCAGCTGCTCTACGGGCCGCAGCTATTAGCCTACCCCTACAACTTGGCTGCGCTTCCCGTGGCTCTGAACATGATGGCGCCAGGAGGGGACAAGGTGGAGCCGCTGCCGTTCCTCCCCACCATCTTCAACTACGCAGCCACTGCTGGGCCTTACATGGGCGCAGCGCCTCACCCGCTCATGGCGAACCCCGGCCTCTACAGCAGCGGCGGCGGCGGCGGTGGCAAAAAGCAGCGAGATGGCAGCGGCAGCAAACAGTAGGACACAGCTGCACTGTAAGGAGCGTAACTCAAAACAGGACAACCTTGTCTGCTCTGGCCGGGAGGGGAAGGGGGCACCGTGCTGACTGGCTCACTTTATTCTGCAGAGTTCAGAGCTAGCCATTAGAAGTCTGCACGAAGTCATTAGAAGAGAAGGGGCGGGGGACGGAGTAAAGAAACAGGGTGGAGAGGCCGACGTGAAAGTGACGTGTCGCCTCTCCACCTTTTTGGGGGTTTTTTTGTGTGTTTTTCTTACTCCTGCTCCTCTCCCTCTCCTGTTCTCTTGTAGCGTGTTGTTGTTCCGGAGCTTGATTCATTTTCCTCTCTGACTCGTTATTATATCTATAATATAAAAATACAAACTGCGAACAGGGTGTTTGTTGCTTGGAGAATTAGTCCAGTCTACTTCCCTTTACAGTTGCCACACGACGAATGATCTTCAGGGAAGGCGTTGTATGGGTCCGGATGGGGCGTGAAGAGACGCAGTCGGAGCGTATTTTCTGTACGAGGGCGTGGGAACGCAGGGTTCTCCTGCTGTCGTGCTGTCCATGAAAGCTGTATTCAAGCACGTACATGCATATATACGTAGGGCAGTCTGTGCACGCGGTGTTTGGCTGAAGCAGGTATGAGTGTGCGTGTATTTCCGAGTACTTGTGGACGAATGAATCTAGACCATTCCATGTGAGATTCTCGCAGCATTCCCACTCTTGTTGGAATAGCTACTGTAGGTCAGTGTGTAGAAGTGCTTCTAGAGGCGACTCCTCATATCCAAATCGTTAGGAAGTCAAGATTATGGCTGGATGGGAGTGGATGAGTGTCGGATCGTCTGAGCTTCCTGAAGAGATAGTTTGGGATTTTTTGTTTTGTTTTTCAAACGGGGCTCTGTTAAAATCTTATGAGCACTTAATATCTTATCCACATTAGATATCTCTCGAGGTGTCTGCATCTTGTTGAAATGAAGATTATCTGAACCCAGAAGCTGAAGATAACGCAGTAATTTGTAGAGGGTCCAAGGTGGAAGAGATTTTTCTGTTTTATAAGAACTTCGGTTTAAATAATGACAGCATTATGCATTATGCAAACTCTTTTTTTATTATTATTAATCTTTATTTCTGTGACTCTAAACCTTTCAGGGATCTAATTTTTCCAGGTCTCACTACTTGATTATTACTCCGAATTATCAAGTAGCGATTGTTGATCTATTGATCTAGTTTAATGTCGCTCTCTTTGCTATTTTTACATATCAGAAAAGTGAACAGCTTTTGTCAAAATCTTCCCTTTTTTATTGAGTTAATTTCTAAATGAAAGCAAATTGTACTCTGCTTAAATCATATAAAACAAAAGTAGACACTATTAACTGCAATGTTGTTTATTAACAATAAGAACTAAAACAAAATGCGTTAACTTTTATTTGGCCCTTCATTAAAGGGGAGTTGAGGTAAATTTAGTTTGGCTAAGCGCTTCATGAGCTTCGGTGATGTTTCAAAAGTAATTTTTATGCTTTCGACAATCATCTGCTTTTTACCTAAAAAAAAAACTATACAGCTTTCATGAAGTGTAAAATTTCAGTGTGTCTTATTATTGATTCTGTTTGGGGTTTTTTAGCTCTCTGTATCGCAACCGTTCACTTTAACCAGAGCAGAAAAAGTGTCTTAAAACTATCATCCTCTGTTTTTTACTTTTGTCCTTTTCGCTCAGTTCATTAACAATATTTACACACCGACAAAAACCAGACGCAGGGATTACCAGTACCAGTCGTGCGCATGAATTAAGCTGTTTTTACATGACGGACCTGAAAGCGAGCAAAGCTGCCACTGATGCCTGTAAAAGGGCTCCATTCAAGGGTGACCAAATCACTCTCTTCAAGGGGAAAACGTTGTACATTTCATGCTTTTGTCACATCTTGCGTTGTTTTATTATTCATAGTTTGTGGTAGGACACGTGCAAAATGGAGATTGTGCGACGTTGGTGCTGCAGAATAGAAAAGTAGGGCAGCATAGACATCTGTAATTTGGCATTTTACGAAATTGCAAACAATTTACTTTGACTGGAAACGCTTTAGTTCTTGGAACATGTTTCACACAGGAAGAGAACCGGTGACAAACTTTCTCCTACTTGCACTTCCTGTATAAATAATCATCGTCTTCTCTGTTGCCAATCGCCAAATGCAAATGTGATGATCATTTAGAGATTAATAGTCCTCACAAAAACCGCGATCGCGTTTCTGAGGCTGTAGATTTAGACATTAGCGTCGGCCTTTGGGAGAAACTAATCTGGATTAATACTAGATGATGACAGTGAGAGAGTTGTCTGCTCCATAAGGTAAAAAGTGCTCATATTGTTTTAGGAGAACCTCGTTAAAAAAAAATCCTGATCAGTCCTTTTAGGTGTCAACAAACCTGATGACTATGTGACAAGTTGGCACTGTAGGATCTGTATAGCATTTACAATAGTTTATATTTTATGTGCACAAAATAGACAAGTAGTGGTCACTTAAAGGAGACATATGTAGCTGCTTTGGAAATGTAGCTGGCCACTGGGTAAAAAAAAGGAAAAAAAAGAAGAAGAATTAAAGGCTGGTAGACCATTGCACTTCCATTTTTCATCTCATTTCTTTGAAATAGGTATTAAAAAGGAAAAGAATAAAGACCAGTCCACTTTTGTATTGTGTAGTTTTTTTGTTTTTTTTGTTTTATTTTCTCCCTCTTGCTTGAGAGAGGAAAAGGCCCAATCTTTGCAACCAGGAAGGATTTAGGGTATTGTCTTATTTCTTTATAGGAAGATGATTATATATGGGAACAAAACTGTTGGGCTCTGAATCAGAAGGATCCAACGAGAAATAATGCTGGGGAATAAAACATTTTTTTTTAAAAAACCCATAAACCCTTAATACCGAGTGGTAGATTGGGAAAAGGTCTGATCTGTGTCCTGTGTCATTTACTAAGAGGTAGGAAAAGGCTGAGCTTAGCAGCCAAAGGGATGGGCCAAAACTCTCCCGACGCCCTGCTGGGGCCTTTTTGTTACGTGTAAAGTTTTCAGTGTGTTGGTTTTTGTTAAACTATGTTGTTTTTGTTGTTTAGCCCTCTTATCAGATGGAAGTGGCTTCAGTGAACGGAGGGGCTAGCGGGGGGGAGTAAACTTAAAAACATGAATGTAAATTTAGTCACGAGGTTAATGAAGTACAGCTGCATTAATGGTAGAGTTGGTTTCAGTTCCTTTTTTTTCTCCTTTGTTTTGACACAAGTAACCTGTTGAAGAACCGTATAACGTCTGGTATGCATATATACAGTAGTCCTAGGAACATGTCAGTAAACTTGGGTTTGTTATCCACAAAGCATGAGCAACACTCGCTTCCTAACTGTTTATATCCTCAGCAAATTGGCTTTGTGTGCACAGGTTTTCTTTACTTTTTTTTTTTTACTCCTTGTTTTCTGGATTTCTGTTAATCTTCCATATCTCTGTCAAACTTTAGGCCGCAGAAAAAAATAGCCCCTTTTTTTTTTAGAAGTTTTTTTTTTTGTTTTCCATAGCCCCACCTCTGTCTTTGCGCACATTCTAGCTCGCTGCACCTCCTCTAAACAAGCTACACGTACTTCAGTGTGTGTGTGTGTGTGTGTGTGTGTGTGTGTGTGTGTGTGTGTGTGTGTGTGTGTGTGTGTGTGTGTGTGTGTGTGCACGTATGCCTCTGTTGGTTCTGACTAAAGGTGTTAAATAACACAATGTGGCCGACTGCAGGGGAGCGCCACAGATCCCCTCCGGTGTGGTTACAAGCCTTTTTATTCTGTTTATGAGTTTGCGAGAGTGTGTGACTGTGCAAATACGAAAAACCAAAATAAATCTGCCTGAGCAGCGTATCCCTTGGCAGTTTATCGGCCACCTGTTTCTGTTTGTTTTTTTTTTTATAATTATTATTATTATTATTATTGTTATCTTTTCTTTTGGACTCTTCTGTGAGTTAAGTTTCATTGTAAAAAAAAAAAAAAGAAAAAGGAAAAAATGAACTAAATTAATAACAAAAAGCCTTGTCGTCTTCAGTACACTGTCTCAAGCCATTCCTATAGATGGACACGTTTGTGTTTTTTGGCCCATTTCTTATGCCATAGTTTGCCATCATGGTTATCAAACAGACCAAAAGCATGCAAAATTAACGTATCGTGGTGACTGGACTGGAATCTGGTGGTAATATACAACTATTTACTGTATGTTTTAGTTCAAATGAATGTGCCTCCGCTTTGATATTTAAATAACTATAGTAAGACGTGGATCTGCCAGATTTCAACTGCTAAGGTGCCTTGTTATGGCATAAGAAATTCAAACGGTAAACGAGAGTTTTCTTCATACGGTTCGGAGATAGAGTTCATGGCTTTTACTGCTATGAAGCTGTTCATAGATGTAGGAGTGTGGCTAAACTGTTTCAATATCGTGTACATGTCTAGGGTAATACTGTGCCATATAGAGCCCACAGAATATGTTAATGTTATTTTTAAAAGATGTTTTAATGTTGCCTGACGACTTTGTCTTTAGATTTGATACAAAGGCTTGTAGCCACAGCTCTCCCAAAGTCTGTAGTCTCCTTTTTCTGACATTCTTCTTGTCCTCCCTCCTCCCCTTGTTTTCTGTCTCCCTTTCCTTTCTCTTTGCTGCAATCAAACAAAATAAAGTATTAACCTGATGACCCAATAAAAAGAGCTCGTCTGGACTTGTTTTTTTTTTTTTAACGGCTTATGCAAAATTTTCTGCCATTAAATGCTAGTTTACAACTTTGTCGTTTGACCTTGGAGTTTCCTAATTATTCATTTCTATATTTTTTATTAAGGGGTGATCACTGCAAGTATTAGCAGTCCTGGCAAAATGCTTAAATAAAAACTGGAAAATAAATAAAATGTTAATTGTACTGGTATATCTATACAAACATTTTTTTAAAAGTCCAAATACTTTTTTTTAGATGCACCTATTCACTGCTATATTATTTTTTTCTTTATTATGGCACCTCTCAACATTTTGTTGCATTTCTTTCTAGTTTCTTTTTCTAAGTTAGCCAGAGTATTTAGGAACTTTCTATTTCGCAGGAATTTAAATAAAACGTGTCTGTTTCTCTTAGCCGCTCTTCAAAATGGGAAAGATGGAAGAACATGCCAGTAGTTTTTATTGATTAGAAATGTTTTGTGCATCTATTTGGGTCTCTTCTGCTTCTAGGCTAAGTGTTAATAAGTTCATGTATTTTTGGTGTCTGGAAAAGAAGTCGTATCAAAAATCTCCCGTTCATGAAGTCACCATTGGCGGGTCGCTCCTCTCCTAGCGACCCAAGAAAAGCTCCGCCCACATCAATATCAGAAATATCTCATTATGAGAGACCTTCAAAGCTGATAAACAGCAGGAAATCTTTCGATTTGAGATGTTCCTCAAGGAAAATTGTATTCATTTTGAGAGACTGCGCTTTCGTTTCACCCGTTTGATCCTTCTGAGGTGCTATGTTCACTGACACATTTATTTACATTTCAGAGATAATGTAAGGATTTTGAGTCAAATCCTGACTTTTTCTGGTAGTTTATGGTGTTTTGATATTTGCACAAATTGTTTTTTTAAGAAATGCTCTCACTGCTTTTGCAAACACGGAGGACGATTTGGGAAATTCACCAAAGCGACGGTAGAACTGTAAAAGAATTATAAAGTATAAACACTTAAGTTTGTTGTCCTCAATGGCCTCTCTAAATATGGAAAAGTTTAACTTAGCATAACTTTCAAATTCCTGTGCAGTGCTTTCATGGGCATTTTTAGGTAAAGTCACCAATATCTGAATTGTTTTTGTGTTGGAAAACTTTCACAATGAAAACATGACAAAGCCATCTGACAGCCTCATTCGTAGGCATGGCGACAGGGGTTTTTATTTTGATGATGACGCTTTCATTGACATAAATACTTGCTTTAAAGGAATCATTTATCAGTTTTGAGCGAGCGGCTTGCTTTTTCAAGTCATCGCCCAGCTTTTACAGTTTACAGCGACTGCTTTGAGAAATGCCGTCAATGCAGATGTTGGTAGTGATGCACCGAAATGACAGAGGAAATCGAATATGTTCGATTTCTGGTGCATTTTAGGTCTTATTTTTATAAAAGCTGCACAGCGGCGTGACAATCAATAAAGGTATCATTTACACCGACGTCGTCACCTTCCGTCACTTTTATCAACATTGGATCGGTCAAATGGTGTTACGCTATAAAAACAACCAAGAGGAGGAAGAATTTCGTGTTCAGCTTTGATTTGACATTTTCAGATCAGCTCCTAATCCTCAGCAGATGAGTAGCAGTTTGAGGCTATTTGTGTGTCAGTTGCTCTTTTCCCAGTACTCTCCAGTTATCACAGGCTTCCTGGAAGGAGATGGTATCAAGGGGAATCCAGCAAGCAGAAAGGAGACAGCAGAGCTTTGTGGCTTCAAGTCTCGCATGCACACAGACGAATCAGGAGCCAGAGGTGGGTGCATCAGGTTCCTGTGGGATGGGTAAACACACAGCAGTGGTCGCGTTGAGGTCGCTGACCCCGGCTGGTAGTTGGAGGCCCGTTTCAGTTCCTTTAATCTCCCTGATTTCAACATTTTGTTGTTTTTTTTCATATATAATACACATCTAAATGTGGGTTTTGCTCCATTGTTTTATCAGGAATACCAACATAACTATTATATTTGAACAGTTTTGATTGTCTTCTTTTTTTATATACTGTGAGCTGCATTACTCCCACCTACCAACCTTTAAACTACCACACTAGTCACGGCCAAAGCTCTTCCTCCAGAGGATCGATGCCTGCGCTGACTGCTCTCCGTTTGCCCTCTGGACCCCGTGACAGTGTGCCAACACTCACCTACGCTCCACTCACACACACACACACACACACACACACACACACACACACACACACACACACACACACACACACACACACACACAAAGTGCCAATCTCGCTGCTATTTATCCCACTAGAAAGCTCAGAGTGCCAAGACCACCCTGGGGCTTTAGAGAGCTGGGAGGACTGGGAGGTAGAAGGATGGCCGTGTTTTGGAAAGCAGTGGCAGCTGGATTGCTATTAGCTGTCTGTCTCATGGGATGGACAGTTGATGGGCAGGGGAACGGTAAAGTATGTAACGCTGTCGTTTGAGGATTATGAGTGTCCAAGGCTTGGTGTGAGAATGATGTGTTTAAATCTGTTTGCAGGTGTGTGTTAGTTTTACTCTCCGCCGAGTTACGTAAAAGCTCGTAGATTTAAATTGAAAGTTAAAGTTTGATGGTCAAAATATCTTGCGCAGGTGTTAGCATAAATTATGATATATTTTTTAAAAAAGGTCCATATTAGCCTGAAATACTTTAATTTACTCATCGTGGGCCAGCTAAAGTGAGTCGGACATTTGTTAAGACTTAGGACTTTGGTCAACAGTGCACTCAAAAAAGGAAACTTGTTCAATTTACATCAAAAAAATCTAAAGAAAAGAATTATCAAGATATTTTATGACATTCTTTTTGGTGGTAGAGATTTTTGACTAGCTTATATGTTCATAAGCTAGTGTACTTGATTTTAAAATCCCTCAACAGTCATGAGGTCAGGGATGACCTCATGGACCCATTGACTTGAAGACAATGGACCTCAATGAACCTCGTGGACCCAATGACTTGAAGACAAGTCATTGACTTGAAGATAAGTCATTGACTTGAAGATAAGTCAATGGGTTCACAAGGTCCATTAAGGGGGGAGCCTTCGTTTTTTTTCTTGTTTTTGTTACTAAACCTAGGACAAATAATATTAGCTGAAATACAGAAAGATGGGTAGATGCACATAGATAGAAAGACTTTTAAATTTGAAAGTAGCATAATAATAATCAGTTTGGAAAAGTAGTTGTCTTCCTAACACAATTCCCTTTTTCCAAAAAAGGCCAACACATTTTTATTCTTAATATTTTTACTTAGAGACACCAAGAATAAATCATTTAGTAAATCCAATCTCCAAATATTTATATGCAAATATTTATATTTGAAGTAATTAATCAAATTATTATTTTGGTTGCTGTCGTCCGTCTTAGTCGTCTTTCTTTTTGTTGAGTTTTACTATTTCAGCTTCACCTGTGTGTATAAATGGCATCAACATCGATTCAGTACCGTGACACGGGGCATCATTACCAATTTGCCCTTACGTCGTTTGCTACGGCGCAATTATGCTTTGGGTTTGATCGACAGGCTTTTAACCTCGAATCGATCAACATATCTGATTGGAAAGCACAATGAACATTCACGGTGCAGAAACAGAGCGAATGCATTAGTGTTAATTGAGCCGAGAGCCTTATCGCCACGATGCCTCTGTGCCCTCCAGAAAAAAGTATCTGGGGATTCAATCATCTACCTCGGCCAGGAGAGAAACCCCTGGAGGCCGCTGATCCGCACCACAGCCAACCTCACCGAGATCCGCAGGTGAGTAGGACTTTGACACGGCATTACGAGGAGATTTTAAAACTCTTCCCTCTTAAACGCAACTATGACGTTCGAATGAGGCAGCCGCGTTTCTCCTTTGTCCGCATCGCGCAGCTTCAAGTCCACTTTTCAGTTCCGGACCTTCGACCCCGAAGGAGTGATTTTCTACGGAGACACCAAAAATGGAGAGGACTGGTTTGTTTTGTCCCTGAAAGAAGGGTTCCCCCTCATGCAGATCAGCAAAGAAGACGTGCAAGTCAGCGTGACAGGGGGTCCGAAGCTCAACGACGGGAAGTGGCACACGGTGAGTTTCCCGTAAGATATTCACTCTTGGGATCAGTTCGTGACTCTCTCTTCCTTCAAAGTTGGATGTCAGCAACCGGGGAAAGTTTGTCATTCTGGAGGTGGACGGCCTGCCTGGTCTGGTGGTGGGAATGCACTCCAAACTGACAAAGGAGGTCATTTCCGGGCATCTTCGAATGGCTCTTGGTGGGATCCTGACCAGCAAGGACAAGTTGATCGTTGAGGTAGTTTATATTTACTGCCCTGGAACTATTCACTAGTCAAGAAACTTATTTCACATGGTCATGTGTTATTTTTTTACTGGAATTACTAGTTGGACTTATTTAAGATTTAAGCCTAAACCAGGGGTGTCCAAAGTCGGTCCGCCATCCTGCATGTTTTAGTCTCTCCCTGGTTTTACTCACCTGCATCAAATGATGGCTCATTAGAAGGACTAAGAGGAACATTGACTTGCTGAGGAAGTTGTTACAACCACTAGGGAGAAAACTAAAACATGCAGGGGTCCGGCCCTCCAGGACCGACCTTGGACACCCCTGGCCTAAACAGTAGGTTCCTCACAGTCATAAAAAGATTCATGCACATTTCTTAATGTTTGTTTTTTTTTTACTCCTATTAAACAGTGCTTTACAAATGTTTTGGAGTTTGAAGATGAGTCGCTGTCTTTTCTTACAAATACATTCTGCAAACTCTAGCCTGAATTTGCATTCAACCCCCTTTGGGTCAATATTTTGTAGAGTTGGCTTTTGCTACAATTACATCCACCGGTCCTTTGGGTCATGTTTTTTCCAGATTTAAACATCTAGAGAGTGAAGTTTTTGTTTTTGTTAATTCCCTCTTGCAAGATACCGATGCTGACAGAATCTGTCAGCATCAGAGATTTTCAATTCAACAAAATGTAGGTCTGGACTTTAACACCTTAGTAAGCATAGTGGAAACCATCCAAATGACACAATGCAATATTGCAGAAATGGTCAATATTTTCCACACTCATCTGAGGAATTAAAACTCATATAATACGTAGATTCATTACACTAGGAATGAAAAATGTCGAGCCTTTATTTCCTGTAATTTTGATGATACACGCTTAAAAATGCTTGAAATAAAACAACATTTTGTGTCTCGAAATTTGGTTTATAACATATGATCAATATTAAAATGACATTTTGCACAGAAGCATCTCCTCCGTCCTGGTAGATTTGCATTTGTGCCAGACTATTTCACTTGTTGGGTCATAGATTAAACAGTGAGCTGTTCGAGCCTTGGAATGTGTTTTTTTTTTTTAAACCAAAGTTTATTTAAGGTTCCCCAGAACTTTCTCTCTGACCTGTCTGCTCTTTGGTCTCCATGATTTTGGTCTGTTTGCTCAGCAATGTTCTGTGAAAAACGTGAGGCTTTCACAGAGCATTCAGGATTTTTACCCAGATTAAATTACATGCCGACGGAGTCTAGTTACTACTAGATGACTTCTGAAGTGTTTGCATTTCCTTTTCTTTAAGGGCTGTAGAATAAAGGGGATGAAATATAAACGCAGACCTTTCAGAGTAAGCTAAAAATGAAAACCATGTGTTTATTTTTTTGTGTTTTTTTTTTTTTTTACCTCTGACGCTTTTACTGAAGTTTGTCGTACTGTGACAAAGGCGCCGCGTTCCTCTGAAGGCCCTGTTGACTGTTTATTTACAGTTTGAGCCACAGATGGACGGCTGCGTGCGCGAAGGCCACTGGCTAAACCTCAGCATGCCCTGGGAGGCGGACGCCGACGAGCTCTGGCTCTGCCACCAGAACATCCAACCCGGCAGCTTTTTCGCTGGCGAAGGATTCGCCGTTTTCAACACCTCAGGTGGTGACGCCGCACTGAATTATATAAGATGCAGATGAGCTTAAACACCCACTCGTGTGCTGACATGCTCAGCTTAGTCTGGGGTATTTTGCGCTCAACACCAGATGTTAGGTGGAAATATGTGCTGACAACTCCGAGAGCGTTTCAGTGACGATTGTGTTTGAAGTGTGATGTTTTCTTTTTTCCCCGCTTGTTTGTAGTTTTCCAAACGATCAAAGATCTTGGCTTCAGAGTTGAATTTTGGGGGGACTTCACTCAGATGGAGGGCACCATTCTGAGCATGATGTCCTCACAAGGAGAGATGCTGGCAGTCGTGGAAGCCAATAATAACACGAATGTGCGTGAATATATTTCTCAGTGATTTCTGAATATGTATGAAAAAAAAAATTTTATTTCTGTGTCTCTGTTTCTGGGTTGCAGGAGATTCATTTCACTATCAGGAAGCAAAAACACATTCTGACAAACGCTATGAAGCAGCTGAGGATTACTTTTTTTGAGAAAGCGGTGGAAGTGGTTAAATTTTTAGATGAAGCGAATACAGAGATAGTTTCTTATGATGTGTTGAGTGCCCCCGAATATCTGACGGAGCTGAGAGAGGGGCGTCTCGCCATTGGAGGTCTTCTAGGTGTGTGCTATTATTTCTTTACATCCTTAAAACCCTGTTTCATTCTTCACAAAGAGACAAACTGCGAGTTGGTGATGTTGACAATTAACAGAAGTCAACTGTAATGCTTTCTTTCCATTTTTCACTCCTCAGGTGGCATTAAAGATATGGTTGGCTCCAATTTCCTGAGAGGCTGCCTGGAGAAGATCAAAATCCAACTGAAAGATTTGGATCTGGATTCAGCTATCAAAGACATGTCAGCTTCTTCACACAGCTGCCCGGTGTAGGAAGCTTGCATGGGGCTGCAGGAGGACAGGATGCCGGATGTTAAGGACTTCATGTGTCTGTAGTTCATAAAAATAAGATGACTGATAATTATTTCCAGAATAGTGTGATTAATTAAACAAAAAAACAAAAACGATATGTCTACGTGAATCAAAATAACAGACAAAAAGTATGTAAATGACAGAAACGTATATATATTTTTTACCAACCCAAGATACAAACTTAACTCTGAGAAACAATATTCATCTGCAAAGAGATGCACAATGTTTAACAAGCTGTGTATGCCATGCTGCATGACTAAAATTGAACAACCAAAACAAAAGAGCAAATTAAAAAACACTTAAATATGATAGCTTGATGTGAGCAATAACGCAAACATTTAAGAGATTGTGAGTAAAATCGATCTAATGTTTTGGAAAAATACATAAAAGAACAAAAAATGTTCAAGGGTATCAAAAAGTACCCTTTTTACTTGCAGCAAATACTTTGCAGATGCAAGACAAATTCACAAATGATCTGTGCATGACTTGTTGCCGTTTTGTGTCTCATCCGGTCTCAGGAGCCGGTTGTTTTATAACCCGTCTACGACATTTTTCAGTATTTTTCCACTACACAACATTCAGAGCGCTGATGTTTTATCATGCAAAACTCAGTTCTCTCACCAATTAACCTTAATATGTATCTATATAACAATCATTTAAATCTTTAATAAATAAAAATAAATTTTAAAAAATTGATATTTGTGTTTTCTTTCTTTCTTTTTTTAAAATGTGTGATTGATTGCACCTCAGACATGAGAGTTTTTCTGATCATGATACAAATCACCTGGATGTGTTTGTGAATAAAACATGGTTCTCCTTTAAAGGATCACTAGTGAATGATAATTGTGCTGGTGGATTTAAGGCTTAACGACGGAAAAATGATGCAGAGGTGTTTTTGATTTCAGAATAAGAGCCATGGATGAATGACTAGGCGATTATGTTGCGCCCTCTAGCGGTCAAATGACGGTAACATCATGCAAGTAAGATCTACGTCACTGACTAAAGCAACATGATTTTAAAAAATGTCCTGAGATATTAAAAGAAATGTGTAGTAAATAAAAGCAAACACCATGTTCGTCTAAAAGTTTGACGTTTTTGTTCTTTATGTTTTAACATTTGCCTGCCGCTATGAGGCCTGAAAAAGCACTTTATTTTTCATTTGAAAAAAAAAAAAAACAGGAAACAGAATGAAAAGGAAACTAAGCAGAGTTTTAGCCATGGTTAATCAAATACAGTGGTTGAACCCAGATAGGAGAAAAACATTCCAGATTTACACAGGTCCAAGTTTTTCAAACTCTGGCACAAATATGCAGGCTGCCTTCTGTGGTTCTAAAGATACTTTTGTATTAATTGCTTGCAATAAACAAAGTTATGTAGTTAATTTGAAAACAGTGAACCAGGAACAAGTTCCTGTTTCTTATTCTGCATTAATTTAATCTGAACGTGAACCTCAGAAAGGCACCAAACCAAACCAACCAGCTCCAGTTATTCTAATTATTTTTAGCAATACAAACTGAAACAGCTTTTCTCTGCTGTGGTGGTTAAATAACTCTGCGAGTGTGAAATTGCTCAATTTCTTTTAAATTATTTTGAACACAAAATTGTGGAAAGGCAGCTAACATCGAAATAAAATAATTCAATACGCATTTATGAAGTCATGTTTTACTTAATGATCTCCGCGTTTAAATGTTATATTTCAACTAAATATTGAAACCATAGAAATATGTTTTACTTAGTTAAAAAGACCACAGATATAAATATTTATTTAACCATATACGTATTTTTTTTTCAATATGCCCTTACTGCCATTACTTTTTAAACACCCCTGCTGTTGACAGCTCAATTGAAGAAAACAGCATTGTCATGACAACCACTCGACCGCTAAGAAAAGGGTGCTGTCGCAAAGCCCAGGTGTCGTGAATCCTGGCCGCCCCCTGAAGATGGCGGCGGAGCTGCATCCGCGGAGCGGAAAGCTGATCGGCCTGTCCAACTCGAACCGAACAGCCCGGCGCAACCAGCCCGTCCAGGAGTTCAACCACGGCCTGGTGCTCAGCAAGGAGCCCCTGAGGGACCGGGATGTCTTCACCGTCCGCATTGACAAGAAGGTAAACAAGTGCAGGCCCGCCGCTGGCTGTCCTGAGCGGAGTGGTGCGGCTGAGCCGGGCGGTCCGTCTGTGTGTGTCTCTGGCCGCAGTGAGGGGCTTCCGCCCCCCCAGCGATGCTCAAACAGCCTGACAGCCTCCGCAGTGTTTAGTGGGCGCCCTTGCGTCCGCGTACTACATTATCAGAGCCCTCAGAGGGGAGACAGTGGCTTGGTAATCAGCCTCAGAGTGGATATACGTTGAACGGATCACTTATGTGAGCGATGGCTTCGGTACCGCCAGTTAGCCGCGCTAACGAGCCCTTAGCAGCAGGGGCTGTTCGGGGCGAGTCTTTCTGGAAGATACCATGGAGGCTCTATGGAGCCCGACACAGAAGTGCAGCGTCCACTTGTGCCTAGCAGGAGCTGCTTAGTTCGGCTGGTAAACAGCTTTGTTCTGATGGGGTCGGTGTGTCCTGGTGGCTCTGCAGGGCTTATCTCACACCGGGTCACCGTCTCTGAACCGACACAGATGGGCTAACTGCTGCTAATGACAGCCTGCTATCAGTCATTAATTACTGCTGCTGTATTCATCACTTACTGGGGTTTTATCCTGACACTCTGGTCTGGTCATATTTTCTAGAAAAAACAATGATTTCTCTTCTTTGAAGGCAATATGTTATTTGTTAGGTGACTTATTACAATAATCTCACGATACGATGCAATACACGATATTCTGTCCACAATACGATATATATTGCGATATTCAGCAAACGATACAATTCAATACACTTTTGGGATTTTCTGAAAGATTTTAGAGGGACAGAGTGGTTTTGGTGACATTTTGTGACTGTTATAGAACTAGATTGAATTAATTTAACTGAAAACTGATTAAAAGCACCAACTACACAATACCTGGCTCTGGTTGGACAGACCTAAAGTCGACAGCTGGACAAAATGAATCAAATAAGTGATGAGAAAACATGTTTCTTGTAATTGAAAAGGTACAAACTATAGCTTACATGCATTTGTAAAGTAAATAAAGTAAACCAAGTACCTGCTCTGAATAGTTTGATACCTTTTTAACCTTGACACTTAACATCTGAAGGAATCACTCTAAGCCTGATGACCTAATCACTCTTCCGGCAAAGCTAACAGTGAGTGAGCAAGGTGACAGTTGAATGTTACGATACTTGCGGATGAATATAAATTATTTTCTAGGAAAGAAAATATCGATATATATTGTAATATCAATATTATTATACAGCCCTACTTATTATGATTGCATAATGCGTGCTCTGTAAATGACCGTTGCATTTTTAGTTAGTTCAGTAGATTTATCAGAAATTACTACCTATATATGCTGCATGCTGTCAGGATTTTTTCTCTTCCCATGACAATAAAATATTCAGGCTATTGGTTGGAGTCTCTGCAGAAGAGACCCACCTTTGACCCGGAGACCGGTGCCCACTGGTCACACAGACAGGCATCCAAGCTTTCAGTGAGGAAAGGGAGGATTTAATGCAACTTATATCATCACAGTAACACTGTATGTGTGCAGCCCTAATATTAAAACATGTTCCTGATTTGGAACCATAACATTAAATTATGCAAGATGATAAATCTTTGACCTAAGTTCTGTAAAAGTTACCAGCCGTTCGTTTTTTGTAAAATAAATCGAATTCACGCTCATGTTTCCACGTTTTTTTTAAAATTACCTTTTTATAATCTGACTCACATATTTTGATTATTACCATAAGTACCACAACGCATGCAGCTCCCTTCCTAAAGTTATAATTTTTTTAATTAAACTGAAAAATCTTCAAGACTATTCCCATTATTGGATACAAGTCTCACCTTTGTCTCACTTATATTAATTTAGTCTATCAGATTAAGTTTTATAGGTTGAATCACTTTATTTATCAATACATATCATGAAATATTAAAACAATCCTGCTTTTCACAGATTACGTTTACATTCCAGCCTTCATAACGTCACAGGCATATAGATAATTGTGTTCTTGTTTAGGAGTTTGTTAGTCTTTCCAGACTGGAAGTTATTTATTTATTTTAATGCTAATTTAATCTGCTTAGATAAAGCGTCGATGACTTGTGCGTCTCTGGTAATTTTGTTACTTGAAAACATACAATGTCTCAAAATAAACCACGTCAAGGACTTACTCCACTAAACCTATATGTCATTTATTTAAGGTAAATAATAAAAAGAGTCATAAAAATGTGAATTAAGGAAAGCATCCACAATAGCGTCACAGTTGCATATTTTACTAAAATCTGTTTGTCACCTATATATATTAGCTTCTGTTGTGGTGCTAAAACGGTTACCACTGTGCCTGTTTATGTATATGAAGATATATTCACTGTTTGAACAATTGAAATAAGCAGTTGTAGAGATTTATAGGGGGTATCTCTCAAGTATTTGTGGATTTGAATTTTGCGGATAAAACCAGTCGGTCAGAGAGGAATAAAACCAGCTGAGGTTCTGGACGCCGTTCCAGTCATTGTTTCCACAGTGACATCTTCAGAAAACTTCACAGTCTGTGTTGAAATCTCTGAAAAGTTGCTCGTGCGCCATAATGCTTGCCAGTCGGCTCCCATCTTCCTCTCCCTCCTGTGATGTCATCGACCCAGATGGTCACCAAGCAGAATGTCTGTTTAATTTTTTTTTCAGTTCATTTCAAAATGCTGCATTTTGTTAAATCCATACGTCAATATCTAGATTTGTTTTTACAACCACGACATATATCTGTTGAAGGAGAAAAAAAAAACGACTTCTAGGTATTGTCTTTAAAACGTGTAAATCTTTTCATAAGAACAAGATGTTGAAGAAGCACTTGACCTTTCTCCTCTATATATGTCGGTGATGATGTTTTAGTTTTGAGCAGCAGCTTATCTCTCCACAGCAGAGCTTTTTAAACGACACATTAGCTGTGAACTTGTGACAGTGCCAACCAGACCACACACACCCCTCCTACATACAGACAGGGTTCTTCAGAGCTTCTGCAGGGGGCCCAGAAAATAAAAACATCTGGCCTAATGGCAGCTGCTTAGCGGTGCGTAAGTCATTATGCAACCCTCACGGCGCGGCGCGCGCTGATACGGACTCTCGTTACCGGCCTCACGACTGGATGAAAATCGATTCTTCCTCCATCATGAAGCGCCCGCACGCTGCTGCGTGGCTGAAAACTCTGCGAACGGGGATCCACTGAGCGAGCCGCAGGGGAAGATGGGAGGCAAATATCAACAGCCGGACGCAGTGAAAGATTTGGCGTTGTTGTGTGAGAATTAGTTTTGACAGGAAGTTAATATGTTATACAAAATCTAGCTAGAGAAAAAAATTGGCACTCCTTTAGTATTTACAGCCAGATTTACTCAATATCATGCAAAAGTGTGAAGTAGAGCCCAAATCATATTTTAAAGTGTGGCGTGCATTTGTTTCAGTTTTTAAGCAGGTGAGAGTTTATACATGTGCCCAGCTGGGAGAAGAAACCTTCGCTAATGGAGTGACCAGAGTGTAAAGGCAGCAAAAAGTGGTTCACTTATTTTACTTCTCAAAAAAAAAAAATCCTTTCACTTCGCAATCACACATTCCATCCCAGTGGAGCACGTTGAAGTTTGAGATCAAAATGTCAAAGGAGGAGGTTTGGTGCTCTGCGGCGTTTCATTTGCAAATAGAGATAAAGTTGTATTAAATCACCGCAAAGACGTATTTGAGTCAGTATCAACGTTCGAATGCAGCAAATGTGTCTTGTTGTTAACAGCAGCGATGAGTCTGGGAGATTAGCAAGAAGTCCGATTTTCCTCAGTCCGAACTGGAGGTAATTCTGTTTGTTCAGCTCCGCTGTTTATTCTTAGCCGCGCTTCTTAGAAATTTACACTCCATTAATTTTTCATCGTTTTAAAAGCTGCCCAGTTTCTCAGCAGCACTGGAATCCTCTAGTTATTTATCTGAATGGTGAGTGAGAGAGACGCCCACAGGGCAGCGTGTTACATAAACTAGTGAAGGAGATGTTGGTGACCCGGTCAGCTACTTCTACTACTTTTTTTCTTTTTAACCCAGATCTGCCCTCGTAGCAGCACTGCTGCCTTACACAGCAGCTCTCTGTGAGCAGAAAGTATCGATTCATCTCGTCTCCGGTCGTCTCGGTTGTAGGCCGCAGAGAAAAATCTCCGCGAAGCTTGTGGAGGTTCATCCGACGTGTTTCCACAAAAAGAGGTGAATCTCTATGCTGCTGTGTCTCAGCTGCCACTGTGGAGTGATGAGAGTGAAATATTACCCTCCCGCCACCAGATATCAATAGTATCAGATTGTTTCCAGCTTAGGATGAGTTTAGTGTTTGTGGGGAGAAATGGATTCCAGTTTGTCTGGGAGGTGATTTGAGTTCAAAGCCGTGTTCCTGGTCGGGGTAAACAAGTTCTCCAAAGGTTGCATCCATCCAGCCGTGGGTCCTGCTGTCCTTACTGCTTCTCCTCCTCGTGGTTTTTCTTTCTTTTTTCCCCATTCATTTCTTTCTCCTTCTTCCTTTCATCCTTGCTCGCTACCACAGTTCAGTCCTCCTCTCTTGTTTTCTTCATTTACTTTGTTGTTGTGAATCTTGGTTTTCTTCCTCCTTTATATCATTTCTACCTTCCACTTTCCTTGATCTTCCTCCTTTCCTTTTATTTTTTTTCTGTCTTTCTTTTTCCACCAAGTTCTCCAAAGGTTGCATCCATCCAGCCGTGGGTCCTGCTGTCCTTACTGCTTCTCCTCCTCGTGGTTTTTCTTTCTTTTTTCCCCATTCATTTCTTTCTCCTTCTTCCTTTCATCCTTGCTCGCTACCACAGTTCAGTCCTCCTCTCTTGTTTTCTTCATTTACTTTGTTGTTGTGAATCTTGGTTTTCTTCCTCCTTTATATCATTTCTACCTTCCACTTTCCTTGATCTTCCTCCTTTCCTTTTATTTTTTTTCTGTCTTTCTTTTTCCACCAA
>CAEGAF010126045.1:0-10851 GCA_903067075.1 Micropoecilia bifurca
TATATACACACACATGCTAATACATGTTTTTATTTATTTTGGTTCATTTTGTCCCAAAGATCACCTAACCTACAGCAGTGCAATGTTACACTCATACCAGATGGTCTGGTATTGATAAGAAAATGTTTATTTCAGTCATTAGAGACTTGAGGTTTGACTTTGAATTGACCCCCAAAATTAAGACTTTATTGAGCTTTGGGTGAAAAACCTGAGCGTTGCCTTGAACCTCAGAGAAAAGATTTGAGACTCAACTTGGATTTCAGAAAAATGACTTGAACATTTCTGTACCTGACACAGAGGATGTCCTGTCGCTGCTTTGGGCAGAATTGAATAATGCTGAATGATATATGTTGCATGCTGGGTTTGATCTAGGCCAGATGGTTATACCAGCCGCTCAACATACATCTTGTCTTTCCACGTGGTTTTGTAAAGAGTTAGGACTGATTTCAGTCCCGTTTGAAGTGATGCCCAAAACAGAATATTCCTTCTGGACACTAAACATGGTAGCTAACTGTACCAGTAAATGCATTTGAATGATTTAAAATGAAGACCAACAAGATAATATTTGTTTCATTTTACGTTTGGAAGCTAGGAGGTAACACCCTCTGCTGAAATAGTTCATTTTGTTCTTACACACATAAATGAATACCTGCAGAAACACCAGTCCCAATGTGTCACTTCTCAAGAAGGAAATCATAACTTTTTCAAATGAAAGGAATTTATGATGTTATTCTTGCAACTGTAGATGAGTGAAGGTGGAAGCATGGCAGACTCTTTCATTATCCTGACTAGTTACAGAAGGGGCATCAGTACATACCTCAGCTGAATTATAACACATCCCAACAGCAGTACAACTGTAACCCAGTCATTGTTCTGTGTACACTGCCACATGATGCATAATGTACATTGTAGCACTGGAATAAATCAACTCTTTTCTGGATGGCAAACGGAATCACCGTGTTTCTAGTATATTCTTCACAGTTTTTTTTTCTTTATTTTGCAGGTGAACTTTTGTCTCAGTAAGAAGAAATTCTATCCATTAAAACCATTTTCAGCAATGACTATCACCCTGTTTTCTTTGCTGTTAAACATGACCCTTTTCTTTAAAGCAATCATTTCTGGAGTATTTCACATTCCCATTCCCACCAAGATGGGAAGTTCAGCAGCCTAACGCCAACTGTCACACTCTAAAGGATCGTTGGCAAAACGTGTTGACAGATACAGACATCACAGTTCTTTTTCCTTCTGTGAAACTGTGAAGCAATCCTAAAACATTATTAGAGGAAAACGTATTGATAAAGATGTAAACAGTGCTCAGAAGGGTGCTCAGCTGTCAGGGCTCTGTTCCAGGGTGAACTGTGAACTGCAGACAACACCCACATTCACACACAGTGCTATTAATGCTCAAGTAACAAGCTACTATTTGTGTCCACATGCACAAACAAGGCTCAGCCTGGTTAATTACAGTCAATTCAGGAGGGATTTGGCAGCAGACCCAGACCCCGCAAGAGTGGCAGAGTCATTCACCCTGTAGTTGTTGCTACACAACCCCATGCAGTCACATGCAGCAGGAGAAACACAAAGAACATCCCCACTGCAGACTAAATGATGTTCTTGCTGCTCAAGGATGATAAAGATCATTTGAGACTTTCAATGTGAACCAGATTAAAATCTTGCTTCCCAGTGCAAATAAAAATGCATCAGTCTGGTTGCAGCAGATGCCCAGTGTTAACATCCTAAGGAGGTAAACCTTCAGCTGTTTTCTTTTGTAACACCAACAAAAATGACATTTTTTACTTTTTGCCAACAAATATGCTAATAATTTAAAACACATCTGGGTAATGAGCTGCAGATTCCCAGTGCATGATTTCAAAAATACAAAAATGTGAAACTGCACTAAAGAATAAAAAGGTAATTCTTCTTTGTGTGAATTTGAATCAATGACATCACCAGAGGATAAATAGCTGAGCATTAATAAACTGCACGAGAGAAAGAATTGATGGATTTAGTCATAAATTCAGGATCATTCAGTCTGCATTCAGGCTGCAGGAGGTTCAGTCTCATGTGTTTGGTTCAGAGTCTGATCCCAGTGACAATGAGCTGCTACAAATCTGTTCATCTCCTATCAGATTGGTTTCTGTCCATATTTACAACTTGCACAATGAGTAAAGACTTGATTTTGCTTTTATCATTTTAAAAGGTTACATGATGTCTAATACGGTTGGAGTGTATGCCATCTGAACTTATAACATCTGCTTGATGCTCTGCAATAGTAAAATCTCACTGTTGCAGTCTGCCTTCACAAAGACATTTCATGTGGTTTGTTTTAACCAGTTTCCCTAGTGACAATGAGACATACGTTTGTGCGGCTGCAACTCATGATTACTCTGACAATTAACTGATTAATTTGACTTTTTTTTTAATTTGCAGATGTTTCATTTAACGACTTAAGCCTCTATTGCACAATATTAAAAATAGTCTGAAAGATGCAAATAATTCAGTTCAGTTGTTGCATTTGTATTTCCTGAAATGCAACAACAGCATGGGAACGTGTAGCAAACGGTGCATCATCAACATTTGAAAAGCTCATGCTTGACTTAACATCAATACAGTGTAGGACTGAAATGTTGACCAATTTTAGGATTAACCAATTAATAACTGGATAGCAAAAGAAGACAGACACAGAAGACTTTTACACTGGATTTGAAGCTAAAACTATGACACTCTGGGAGTTTTGGGTGGAACAGATTTAAAGACAGGTTGTTTTTTTTAATACAACATTTAAGATTTGTACAGTTTTGGCTTAATTACTGCTCTGATCATGTTTTTCTGTCAGCAAATATCCATTATTAAGTCTTCTTAGTGATTAAATGCCCTTAACCATTAATAAGTTACTAAATTACAATCATTTTACAAATACGTTTGTCCAATTAATCATTATAGCGCTATATGGTTGTAATGTTGTGTTGTATCAGCTCACAATGTAAAAAAAACCAAAACAAAAAACTAAAGCATATAAGCAATTAAGAAAGAACTAAAAAAATCACAAATGGACATTTTTAGAAAAACTCCGATCAGCTGCCTTATGCCATGTAACAGCAAACAAATCCTGTGTGGAATCACATTTTGGGAGGATTTACAGCAAAATAGAACAGGAACAACATGTTCCTTCAGTGCCACACTATGGCTAAAATGAACTGCATTTATTTGACAAAAAATAAATAAAAGTCTGGATGGTAGCTTCAAACATCTAAACACTCAGTGAAAAAAACACGACAAAGGAAAGAAGCAGCCTGAACACTGAAGAACAACGCAGGAAGGAGCCAGTGTGTGAGGAAGCTGAGGTTAATCTCACTGTGAAAAGATCCTTTGGGAACAGCTTGTGGCAGGCAGGAGGGAAGTTTTTATTCATTTATTAAATTTATCACAGGCCACACTTCTCTGTCTGCATGACCAAAGAGGGAGCAGCGGACGGTTGCATACATTTAATACCCTCATATCGTCTTCAGCTAACGTAGTTAGACATAAACGTGGGAAAATCAGAGCGGATGGGTTTATTGATTTTGCTTTTTGGCCACTTTAATGCTCACTGTCTACTGTCGGGGAGTGGCTGTGGAAGACCTTTTCATTCCACCGAAGGTCTTTTCACTATAATTTCTTTCAGCACTCAACAGTTTTGAATTCTTTCTGTTTGTGTGTTTTGGTCTCTTACTCCTCCCTCCCTCTGACAGATCTGAGGCAGAATAAACTGATATAAATGTTCCTGTCTGTTGGAAGCTGCCAAAGCTCTCCTGCTTCACTTACCTGTAAAGGAAGCAAAGCGTCTGTCCATCTTAACATCCAGGATGCAGATTCTTCACTTTGATCACATTCCACAGGAACATGCATCGCCCAGAGTCAGGATGTGTGTGGGTGTACAGGTGGAGTCCTATAATTCTTGTCAGGTTGTCGTTCATATGACAGAATCATTTCAGTCAAGGCCAGAAAGTTAAGATCTATGTTCCCATCTTAAACTTTAGCAGAGCTTCAACAGAGCTTCACATGCCAGTGCTTGACGATCCACCACACAAGCACTGAACGGGACAAAGACGAGCTGTAAAGGGACAGGAGACGTTGACCTTTCACAGTCAGTACCAGAGGTTAGCAGGCTGCTGTTTAATGTCAGAAATGACTGTAGATTTTTATGTAGTATATCACAAGTTAACAGGGCAAATTCTTTTTCACACATCTGCACACGAATACAACCCTCACCCCTCCATACACACACCCACACACTCGCATTACATCTTTCTTTCTTCACAAGGAATTTGTATTGACTTCCATTTATATTACATTAATTTCTATAGTCTAACCCTGAGCCTTACCCTAAATTTACTTATTTACTTATTTCATATTCATTTAGAAACAACAGTACTGATGTTCTAACTCAATAAGAGTTCAGAAATTAATATTTGGTGGAATAACCATGAGGTTTTCAGTGGGGTTCAGTGCAGTGGACTCTTCATTTTTTCCAGAACTCTATGTAAATTATGAATCTTACACTATAATACAGAGTTCCTAGTACTTGCAGGACAGATGCCACTGCCGGCAGAAGACGACATGCAGGGGAGCAGCAGACCAGTGAGCCCCGGGCCAAACCTACTGGTGGGACTCACTTGAGAGAGAGTGAGTTTTATTATATGTCTTGGTTGCATTGTATCGACAAAGCGTACTGTAGTCTTCCTGAATGTGTGTTTTCCAGAGGGGCAATGGGGAGTGGACTGCAGATGTCCTTGCCTCAAGCTTGATGAAAACCCTTGCTGTTTTTGGAAGGATCGCTGGCACAGAGCAGACACACATTATGCAGTACGAGTCTCTGGGCCAGTCACGTGTTCCAGGGCGAGACTCAATGTTGAAGTGAAGATATGTAACTTAATGAGGGGACTTACAGGAGGTTTCTTTACCTTCACCTGCTATTGTTTTGTCTTTGGAAACACTAAACCAAATTAAAAACTGCAAATAGTCAATAAACTCTTTGCTGCATTTATTTGTCATCTTATGTAACCATGCATGGCCAAAGGGCAACGGATTAAAAACTATGAAACCGTAAACATGGGAAAGAAGCCCAGCAAATTGGAGAGAGACAGTCAGCGTGAGATGGGGGAAGAGAAGCTGTAACACGCAGAAGTTTGCTGCCCTCTAGTGGCACACAGCCAGCTCTCTGTAGCACAATATGACACAGCTGAGATGGGGATGAATTATTCATAAATAAAAGGATGATAAAGCAGTATTTTAGATGGGATGTGACTGATAATATGCAGATTGTATAAACTATTGTCTCCAAGAAAAAGCCTAATCTTCTGCAGAAGCTGATAATTCAAAGTGATATTTTTAATACTAATAAACCTCCTGGGCTTTCATACCTACCCAGTAGGCTATGAAGCAGGTAGAAAATTAGGTTCCGTCTCTTTTTCTGATCAAGAAATCAGCATCAATGTGATTTCCAGGAAGCATGGAAGGTATTAATGCCTTTTACCTGCAGGGACACCAGTTTGATTCCCTGATGCTACCTGTCTTTCTCTCCCTCAGATTAACCACACAGTGCCAGTCGGCAGCTGCACAGCCGCAGTCAGGGCTTAATGATTAAGCGTTTACTCCCCTCACGGCTCCCCACGCACTCTGGCTCATTGCCTTGTTTGAAACTTGTAGTGAGTCAACTGAGAGACTGGGCCTGTGGACACCGAGGCCATATTACTGTTTTTATCAACTATCCAGTTCCTCTAAAAGCAGCTTCTTAACCCTCTGCATGGCCACAGAGCTGCAGCCAAACAGAGAAGGTAAGGATTTCTGTTTTAAATGGTTTTGCTGTGTTGTAGTGAGTCACGACTGTCTAGGCTACACTGGAGGCCTGCTGGGCTCCTTCTCTGATTTGTCACAGAGTAGCAGAGAAGAGGACATATTTGAAATGTTTTTTTATTTTTTTGTCTATAGGAGCGATTAGTGGGTTTAAAGTAATTCTGAACGGTTTTGAACCAAGCAATACAGACTAATGGCGTTGACGTTTTTCAAAGTACACTGTGGTACTTGCTCCTACTGATGAAATAGCTTCACAGTCATCTCTCAGCTCTTGTTGTCAACAGTGCTGTGGAAAAGCAGTCGTATTGTGAACGTTCCCAACTTTTCATTGTTACACTGTAACATGATGAAAAGTTAGAAAAGTTCAAGATACACACCCAAAAGACCCCGAAGTCTGTAACTGTAACATTAGCTATGTTTTAACCACAAAATTGTGCAATTTGAAACCATGAACATAAATTTGCTCAATAAAAACACACACACAAAAAAAAAATCTTGTTTTTTGATTAAAAGGTTTTTAAGCTATGAGGAGATGGTTTCCTGGCTGCATCAAAACTTTTTTTTTTCCTATTGAATCATGTGATCAACAGCAAGTGGCAAAGAAGACAACAGGAAGTAGTAGGAGGAGGATGATTCGTTTTTATTTTTTCCAACAATGTGCAGATGTCTTCACCAGAGCTCTCAAAGCAGGACACAGTTCATAAACAGTTGTGTTGAACGTGTTCTGTAGCTTTTCTGTAAAATCACCAACTATAATTTTCCCAAAACGCCTCATACGTAGCCACTCCCAAGTAGCTACGTGTTGGAAGCAAGTGTTGGAGCCTGTTGCTCCAACACCTGTATAAGACGCCAACGTGGGACTTCAGACTTTGTACACAAAATGGAAAACAGTTCTAAAGGAATGATTACTGGAACATTTTTCAGAGCCTCAAGTTCAGTTAAAGGGGCAGTATAATATAAAATGAAAATGTTTGACCTTTACATCATCTTATAATGTTATTCCATAATATACCTGCAGTGTTTGCTCAATTCTTTCATGGATGTTTGAAAAATCCTTTAATCTCCATGGCAACCATTGAGCAATACAAAATACCTGGTCAGACCTTCAGACTGGACTGGCCTTCAGAGATGAAGCTCCTCCTCAGAGCTTCTGCCTCACAGAGCAGCCTCCTAATGACTCCCTCACTCAGCTCCTTCAGACTAGCCAGCAGCAATTAGCAACTATGGAACTGCTGAGCTCCTTATAGGAGCTACTTCTCAGAGGACAAGAAAAGTTCTGTTGACTTCCTGAAGACAGAGTGTCAGAAGAAGAAAAGTTTCTTCAGGAGACAGAGGTCCGATTTCAAGGCATTAAATTACAATGTCAAGTTTCTTCTAAGTCTTATTTGATATTTACAGCATTTTTATAACAACCGAAGTTACCATAGTTACCCGATTGTGCTATGAAATTGCAATGTGGCTGGAAAACACAATACTGCCCCTTTAATAAGTGAAAAACAATATTAAACCAGCTGACAATGGAAGTGATGCTAATTTTAGAAGCACATATTAACAACATTCATCCTTTTTTTTATTCTTGCCTCATAAAGTTTTTAAATGTTCCCACAGCATGAAAAACCGGAGCACAAAATTCAAGGGGCAAGAATATGGAGGTGAAGACGGGTCTTCTTCTCACAACAAGACCCCCAGCAGTCCAGCAGTTCCTGTGTGGGTCACTCACACACCTTCGCCTACCCATGTGATGGATGACAGTGATGAAGACAGTATGTCCATGAACCGCACATCCAGCTCTCCATCTGATGCTGAAAAAAGCAAAAGGAGCATGAAGTCCAAACTGAGATCCCTCATTCCTAAATCACTGGGTGGGATCATAAATAACCATGCAGGAGAGAGTGATTCTGAAACCACCAGAACTAGGATCCAGATTCTTCCCAACGGGACCAGGGTGAGCCCCCCGGTGAGTCCCTTCCTGGAGCGCAGGAACTGGGATGAGTCGTCAGGGAACTCCACCAAAGACTCACAGAAGTCTTTGCTCAGACAAACCCCCCCAGAGTGTTTCTGTCAGAGCCTACAGGAAGAGTCTCTGCTGACCAGCATCCACCCTGCAGAGTACTACGCCGCCAAGGTGGAGATCTATCAACAGAAGTATTCCTATTTGAAATCATGGCCGGGTTTGCTCAGACTGCTGGCTGGGCTGCAGCTACTGTTTGGTGGCATGGCCTCTGCATGTGTCATTGCCTACATACATAAGGACAGTGAGTGGTTCAACACCTATGGGCTCTACAGTGGTATAAACAACAATGGGCTCGGTTTGTCTGGGTACAGCTACACAGGGCCTATGTCTGCCTTCGTTTTATCTGTAGCTGGAATCTCCTGGATGATTACTCTGATTTTGCTAGTGACAGGAATGACCATGTATTACCGAACCATTTTGCTGGACTCCTCCTGGTGGCCCCTGACAGAGGCCTTCATCAACCTGGCCCTGTTCCTGCTTTATATGGCCGCAGGGATCATATACATCAATGACTTGAATCGAGGGGGACTGTGCCACATCACGATCGGGATTAACCCCATCATGGCCAATCTGTGTCGAGTTGACGGAGGGCAGATGGCCGGAACGGCGTTCATCTTTATCAATATGATCATGTACCTGGGAAGCTTCCTGGCTTGTCTGAAGATGTGGAGGCAGGAGGCTGGTCGGAAGGTCAGGCACAACGCTGACCATAAGGTAAACCTGCAGAGGCTGATTCTTGCAGCCTTCCTTGCATGTACCTATGGGATGGATGGCTACATGCATCACTTTCCTACTTTTTCCCCTTTCAATTGTAGCAAAAAAATCATCTGTTCATGATTACTATAAATAGTTTTTTTTTATGACAAATAATATGCAATTCATCAGTAAGGGACAACCTCCGCCTAACTAAGTTAAAGCCACCATTTAACTTAGTAGCTAAAAATACAAACTGTTTCCATCAACTGTAGCACTATGAGACTAACAACATCTCCCACTGAATAAAATACGGAGGAAAATAGCACTAAGAAAAATTTATATTTACATGTCACATCAGTTTTGGGTTTTAAAATAATTTTGCTTTTTTTCATGGAGAATGCACCAATCATTATAAATAGCTTTTTTAAGAAGAATTTGATCTTTAATCAACAAACAAACAGGTTGTTAAAATTACTCATATTGAACTATATTTTCCATAGTGTTCACTCGCCTATTAATGCAACAACCCATGAATAAACATGACGATTCCAACTGTGAAAATGTATAAAGAAGACAGTCTGGCAAAAATGAGAGTAAAAACTAAGGATATGTTGTCTAATATAACATTCATCCATCCATTGTCTTTATACCCTTCTCCCTTGCTGGGGTTGGGGGGGTTGCTGGTGCCTCTCTGGCTGATGTTCAGGGAGGGAGGCAGGGTCACCCTGGACAGGTTGCTAGTCTGTTGCAACACAGAGACAAACAACCAGGCACACACCTAGAGACAATGTAGACAATCCAATTAACCTGACAGTCATGTTTTTGGACTGTGGGAGGAAACTGGAGTCCCTGGGGAAAACCCACACATGCACAGGCAGAACATGCAAACTCCATGCAGAAAGACTGGGGCTGGGAATTGAACCCAGAACCTTCTTGCTGCAAGGCAACAGCTCTACCAACTGCACCACTGTGCAGCCCTTCTAATATAGCATATGTTGCTATGTTTTATAAAAAAAACATTTATTTTAATTTTAATTACAATTATACTAGATTACTCTGTTTTATATCACATCACAACCACACAGCTACAACCTGATCAGCTGATGTCAAGGAAACCACTAGATATGTCAAGTAAGAGCAAATCTTGAAATTTGCATCTTTCTTCTTAGCCATTTCTGTCTTGCAGAAAGTTTCTTTTGTTAATCTTGTGCTATTGTGGAAATTTGCTGGTTTGTGTTTCAGGATAATGAATATTTTTTTCCTCTTTTTCCTTTTTGTTGCAGGGTGAGTTTAACCAGTCCATTTCCCTAAACACACAAAGAACAAAACAGATATCGTTCAGGGATGAGCCTGATAAACCTTTGGATAAAGACGCTAAATGCCAACCTGAATTCCCCCCTAATGTCAGTAAATCAAGCGTCAGCCCTACCAGAGTTACTGTGTCCAATGATACACCCAAAGTACATGTCATCGCAGATTACATAATGTAAGTTCAGACCTGAACAATCAGCAGCAATCAAACGTACAGCATAAAGACAGAATGAATTTGTATTCAACATGTTCCAACTTGTTTCTTTCCAGTAAGTATCCAGAGATCAGATCTGAAGAGGAAAAGGAAAAGTACAAGGCTGTTTTCAATGACCAGTACCTGGAGTACAAAGACCTTCACAGAGACATCAGTACAACCCTCAATAAGTTCAGAGAGCTGGATACTATGGTGAATCAACTTCCCAGAAAATGGAAGCGTTTGGAGGTAAGACTGACTGTTTCCATCCTGTGAATAATGATTTTCAGGGTAAATCACCTTTAGGCCCATTTAAACCAGGAAATTTGGATTTGGATTGTCAAGCTAATCTATTTCTATATTCTTAACAGGATCAACAGAAGATTCAAAATATTTTAAAAACATATCAAGACAAAAAAAATGTAAGTGGAAGAGATTGGATCACAAAATATGAACTTGCTTATATCTTTATTGATTCCACTGAAAAACAGATTTAACTCTTGTGATACTCAGCCTGTATGGATGAGAATGTACGATTGCACAAACACTCCTGTAAAATGAGCTGTCCCAACAAAAAAAACTTCACGGATGTCAAATTATATGAAGTTTTAGTTGAAATCATTGACAGAATTAATGTAATGATGATGTTTGGTAGAGGTGAAGTAGGACGCCGTTGAGCCCAGGAGGTCATGGTAAAAAATGATATTTAATGAGGAAAAAACCCGGAGGCACAGGGAAACAGACAGGTAAGTTTGACGAGGATCCGACACCGACAAAGACAACAGGTGGACTTAAATACACA
>CAEGAF010126053.1:0-15638 GCA_903067075.1 Micropoecilia bifurca
TTTTAATTAAATGTGCGTTTTGTGGGCTACAGTTAATGTTTAAATAATTCAGTAAAGTAGAAGCGGTAGCTAATCTATCACAGCAATTATTATTAATAAAACATTAAGCCTAAAATGTTGTACAACAACAAACTAAATGTTCTGTTCTGTGTCCAAAATTCTTGAATGTTTTTTTGGTGTTAAATCCTAAAACATGAAGTGGCATTGTTGTCAGTTGCTATGGCAACGAGTCTGCGTAGCGTGGCAAATACAGATCACTTTGCTGTGGATCATAGCACGAAATTAATACCTACATTTTTAAGTTTCACTGAGTTAAGCGGCTATAGATGACATGTAAAAGATTAGCCTTTTTGCCCTCCAGCTTAGTTTGCATGCGCGAAATTTCCGTAGGTCCAATAACATGGATGGTGTCTAAGTCATCAGTCAGTGCCTCACCAGCAATGGACCTCACCGCACGTCACTGTTAAAACTAATAAACAAAATCACATTCTTGTGAAAAACGAGTTCTGTGTATGTGTGAGTGGTAGTTTTTGTTGTGTAGTTTTCCATTATCCCATGCATAATGTCAAACATATGGAAAATATTGGGCAATTATTCGAAAGTAGTAATTATGAACTATAAGCAGTGTGTATCCAAGTTTCAATGTTTTGATGATGATCTCTAAAATTAGGAAAATATAACAACACATTCTCACACTGCTAAACATTTCCCTGTAAACTTGCCCAGTGTCTGAAACCTGTTGAATATTACAAACTTGTCTTGAAGTGATGTGAGTCGGACAGAAACACACCAGATTTGTCCAACCTGTGTGATCACAGTGGGAATTTACCGACGTCTCTCTGCTTTCTTGTTGTGTCTGTTTGGACAGCTGGCTAACAGTAGTGTAGTTGCCATGGGAACATGCTCAATTTGTAACAGAAAGAAGTAAGACGGAACATTTTCTCCATACAACAACTCTGAGACTGGGGGGAAAATGGCAGAAAGATCCTCTGACGCAGGCAGGAAGCTGCGGTTCACCTTGACGACGCTAACGTTTGAGTAAGGAGCGGAGCGGGGCAGAGGGTTTCTGAATGAGAGGCCATTTTAGACTATACAGAGAGCTTTTTGCTCCATTGTCCACGTGACCATTGACTAATTGCTGTATTGTTCCTGTGCTGGTGACCTCTGAGAACTCTGCTGCTAAGAATAGCCGCAATGCCATGCTTGCTGCCAAGTTATTGAAAATAGGAATATTCAAAACATTCTTGTGAGCAGCTCAGGTTCATCCATAATTTCTGCTGCCTTTGAACTCCAATAACTAAACCGGATTTCTGGATTCTTATCTCTTATTTATTTTCACTTTCTTTCTGAACTGCAGCTTTTAGGTAACTTTTGGCAATCTGCAGCCTGAGTCACTCTCTCAGACTCTTTGTCAGGCTCAAACCCTTCTTACGTTGGAGAGTGGGTAAAGTACTAATAACCACGGCACATTGATGTATTCTGTATGTACAAGATGGAGCGAGTACACCATCTACTCTGAAAAATCATTTCAGTCTAGGAAATAAAATATCTCTTTGAGTTGCCATGAAGTTAGTGACGTAAGAAAAGAGGGAAAGCAACGGCAGGCAAAGCAAATACTTAGGTTTTTGTGAAATAATTCTTTCATTTTTAACTTTAATTTAATTTGTCATATTCAAAACAAACTATTTTATTGATATTTCTTGAGACGCATCAACACAAAGTCACTCAAAAGCGGTCATAGTAAATCATCTCAGTTTTTGGATGACACAAACGCCAACTATTAGCGACAACCAGCTTAGCTTTAGCGGATAACGCTTCACATTTTAAACGGGTGTCGGCCTTTCTTAAAGCTCCATTTATGATGAAATCCGTTGTCAGTGAAAACCTGAATACTCTGCCGACCCTCACACAGAGCCTTTCAGCTGCAGCCGGTGCTGATGGGAAATCCAACCGAGCCAGCGAGATGCATTCGCAGCTCATGAACGAGGCTGCATGGGTAGATGCACTCGGAGATCATTTTCATGAAAAAGTGCGTTTTCTGCTTCAAAATATTACACCTTTCCGCACACGCGCACACGCACACACACACACACACCGAGGACAAAATAATCATGTCCACTTTTAGAGTTTTCCTGTTAAACCTGAAGGAAGATGACAAAGTAATGAAATGGCCAGAAGTACAGCTGTTATCCTACCTGCTGAGCGCACAGGGCCCCCCGCGCTCACACCGGGGCCGGAGTACGGATCCGAAAACATTCTGAGTTATCACAATTTCCCTCACAAGCAAAGGCTGCCTACTTATTTTGTTGTTTGTGATGAATTCGGAGCCATCTTCTGGTCAACCAACCAGGGCAGTGAGGATAGACGAGGGTCACTGTCATGTCTCTGCCTTAAAATAAAATAAAATTTAGCTGTGAGACAAGTGACATGGCCTAGTCAAACTATGTGATGAGCGATATGAAGATAAACTGTAGAGTTTTGGGTCAGATGATAATTATTTTTTATTTAAGGCTTGTGTTTAGACTGTTCTACCATGGTGTTGTTGTAGCTTTAAATTTGACGTTTCAGAAATCAAACTATGGAGTTGTAACTCTGTGTTTTGACGAATTGCTCTTCCTCATGACGCCGACTCCTAATGCAAGTTCATTCTGTTCCCCTTTCTTTCTTTTGCCATGTTGATTTTGATTATAAAAAGACAATGCATAAAACACTTTAAGTTTATGTTTTAAGACCAATGGAAGGTTCATGGACTATGCAAGGAACTCTACTGAGAAAATGAAAGGTTTTAATGGCTCTGTTAGATGGTGAATTGACAGGAAAGTGGGGAATGAGAGAAGAGGGAAGACATGCGGTGAAGGCTACCTGCCCGGGAATCAACCACAGTAAAAATGCCAGTGTTGAATTAACACCCAAAAGTGTCTATATGTGTCCAAGTCAGCTGGTGTTAAATTCAACACAGTGTCACATTAACATTTACAACGGTGTTAGTGTTAAAATACATTAAAAGTAACACCAGTGTAATGTTGATCACAAAACATAATGTGGAGTAAAAAAGGTAAATAATTGACCCACTAGGTGTCAATGTCAATCAAATCCAGTGGAAAATATTCAAAACAATACACAGAAATTGAAAGTTTAACTTTTCTTAAACCCATTTTAGTATTATAGACCAATGTTAATTTAATTTTTTTTAAAAATGGGCGTCAAACTTTTAACACTTTCAAAAGTGTTACTTTAACACCAGCTGACTCGGACACATATAGACACTTTTGGGTGTTAATTCAACACTGGCATTTTTACTGTGAACCTGTGACAGCCGCATCGAGAACTAAGGCCTTCATATGTGGGTGGTGCTTAACCCCTGTGCCACCAAAGCACACCCTGGATGCTATTTTTTATGTTTATAAAAATTGAGCTTGAAATAATTGCTAACTTTTTTTTTTACTACTCTAACCCACAAAACCAGTTTTGAATCTCACTGAAACACCTAAACACAGGATTTTGTCTCAGCGAAGGGAGACTTTGAAACTACAAAGACAAAATGTATTTCATGAATTAATATTGAGCACATAGCTGAATAAATAAGCTCTGTGCTCCGGTTCCTTGCTGCTGTTCTTGCATATGAATGTTTTATGGATGCTGAGAGCTGCTCATCTTTAATCAGATGATTACACAGATGTCTGATGTTACCCACTCGGCTCTCTGTTATCAAAGCTTGTTCCCTCCCCCTCCGCCGCCCTCAGTGCTGCAGGACCGGTAGCATGTCAACAAAACCTGTGATGTCATGTAACCCTGGCGACCAATTGAATGGATCATATCCAAAACAAACTTTAATAACTGGGCATTATCATAATGAAGTTTCATCTCCGAAACTAAACAAGAAACTTCATGTTACCATACAATACTTCATGAACGTATATTTAAAAACTTTAAAATATTACCTACGAAAAGGAGACCCTGTGTAGAAAAGCCTGTGACTGAGCTGGAAACGTAACCTTAGCTGCAATTCTTCACAGCGAGGGAGCCGCCCTGGAGACGCGTTACTGCATCACTTTAATGCTTCTTTATCCTGAGTGTCTGTGCAGGACTGCAGTGCAGAAATAGAAACGCACTTCACTGTACATATTTCATTCTCAGTTAAGAAATACTAGTGGGCATGAATTAGATTAGTGTGTTATGGAGCAAAAGCAAACATTTTTCTTCCTCTCTGCGAAAGACCTTTGATCATGATTTGCTGTTGGCCCACAGAGCCCTTGTGCCTGTTCCCAAAGTTTTGACTTGAAACTTTCGAGCTTCAATTTTAGCATCTCCTTTAACACAGAGCAGGCATGTGTGAGGCAGTATGGATAATCTTGGAGATTAAACAGTTTGTGGCATATTTTGTAGGCAAGCAAACGAATGGTGGGGTGGGACGGGTGGGACGGGTGGGACGGGTGGGAGTGGGGCGGCTGCACAGATTGTGGGCCAGCAGGGGGAAGTAGAATCTCAGTAGGTTGTGTTCTGTGTTAGCATGAGGGTAATTAGGTTATCACCTGAATATGTGCAACATTTTATAATTTATTTGATGTTTTTTTTCAGTATCATAAGAGGATTTATTTTCTTACAGTCTGTGTTTTTATTTATTATCCCAGTTTGGATTTTAAATGTAATAGTTTAGTGGCTTTATTAGCTCCTGTTCTGGTGTTTGAACTAAAAAATAAAATACAATAAAATAAAATAAAAAATAAAACCTGTGATACTTTCCATACGCATTAATATTTATGGGTTCAACATTTTTCACAAAATAATGAACACGGAGAAAGGTGGAATAAGCCTTTATTTTTCAGCCACTTTACATTTGAAGAGACAGCAAAATGATATATCATTTTCAAAATTATTTGTAAAAGTATTTTTTAAGCAGAGAAGTAATAGAGAAAAGGGGAGATAACTGTAATTGGTCAATGTATTCAGGGTTTTATTTGTAAAACAATTTAAAGAGCAGAGATTGTCGATTGTAAAGCAAAATAAAGTAAAGTTAATGGTTTTAATGAGATGATCATTTAAAAAGTTCAAGCGATATGGGTGTTTTTGCCATCTTGCTAACCCTAATCCTAACCCTAACCCTAATATTAGATCATTTTTGTTCAGGCCAACATAAAAATGTTACGCTCATTAATAAATTTATGCCTACATAAAACAAACATCTATGCACATTTCTCCCTTTTTTTGTTTTCCACCTTTAAAGTCATAAACATTGAGTTTTAATGCTTTGCAGCGCAGATATTTAAAACTAAAACCAACTTCACTGTCATTGACAGCATTAACAACTCTAAAGATAAAGTTCGCTGTTATATGCCTGATCATAATACCGTTTATTTTTTACCAAAACAATAACAAAAAAATAAACACAACTACGACAATCTTGAAAAGCAGTTTCTTGGTGGTGAGAGGGAAAAGAAAGCTCTCTCACAAGCTCTCACATGTAATCCTCTGTGACTTTACCCAGGTGTTCAGGACAGCTGCCTGAGATTATTCAGTATAAATAGCCAGGCACAGGTGTCTGTCTCCTCTCAGAATCAGGCTGGTAATAATCTCCGCCTTGCTTGCTGCTCCAAGGACTAATTGATGTCTGAAAAGCAAATCCGAGCGAGTCCAAATATAGATTTGGAATCCGACTCTTCACACCACGAGGAATCCAGACTGGCAGCCGTCGAGACCGGAAACGGACCGACATCACGACTGCAAGACAAACAGCGGCTCGCATCTGACACTGTGTATTATGTTCAGAACCGCAAAAAAATGATGTCAGAGGAAATGAAGGGTTTAGTCTGGCCGTTCAGGGTCTTTGGATCAGGTCGACTTCAGGTGTACCGCTGACGTCAACTAATGCTAATGCTTTTCAGATGAGAAACAAACGGGTCCGGTGACTGTAGCTGTCTGAAGGCCTGAGGCTTTTCTCCTAGAAACCCGCCAACATAACAGGAATGTGACATGACCCCTGCTGCCGGGACTTGTTGGGGTTACGTTCCCACCTTCCTCTCACCTGCTCACCTTTCTCTGTCTGAACCACACAGCGCTCGCATTACAGCCAGTAGTAAACCTCAAAATAGCCAACAGCTCTCTGCGTGTCGATCCGGTCGTGTTTTTTTTTCTGTCTTTTTTGCGTCAGCCCTGCCATGGCAACCGGGCTTTGCTTGCGAGCCATCTCCTTTCTTCGTCACATGCGTGTGTTGTTAAGATCAAAGACTTTGTCCGCACCAATACAGCTAATTACATCCTGTTACATAATTATTAAGCTTCCTAACGAGCAGTTTGAAGAACCCGGCCTGCGCCGACTCGGTTCTCAGGGGACGGCGGACAGTGACAGGAGCGTCACACGCAAAGCTCGAGTCGGTTCGGTTCGTGTGTACGACGCGCAACGTCTCTTCATTCTTGCAAGCCACACCTGGTTGTTCTTGAGATTTTCTTTCATTCTTTCTTTCTGTCTTTTTTTTTTTTTGAGTGTGTGCTGTGAAACGCCAAGTTCTGTTTTAAATCAGGTTGTTGATACGACCCGGCTGAGAGAGTCAAGCATCCGACGTTCACTTATGACAGCGTAATGAGAAACGTTACTTTGAAGCCGTGACACGCTGATGGAATACAGCTGAAGTGTGTCAGGTCAATTTTCTGTTGAGTGTTAAGACGTCTGCAGATGAATTTCTGCCTCATCAGCCCGAGAACTACTCGCGCGTCGCACACGAAATCTCGCGTCTGGAGCTGTTTTGTGCCGCGCGTAGAGTTGATGAAATCCTCGTTCTTTGCTGCTTCCTTTCTGTAAATCCCAGCCGGGAACAAATAGGCTTTTTTTTAGGCGCTTGAACAAGATGTGACAATTACTTGTTTTTTTAGAAAATGGTGGAGAAAAAGTTTTGTTTTTTTACTTTAATTAATGCAAAAAATGTTTTCAAATCCCTCGGCCTGAGCGCCGAACCACGAACTGAGGGGGGAACGATTCACTCTGTAGCTGCTAAACGCTGTAAATGCTTTCTCAGTGGCGCAACTACACATTATTCAGGTGGATGCGAAAACATACATCGAACGTTAGGTTGAAGGAGCGACGCTCACTCGCTCAACCCCCCGGCGATGATAGATGAAGGGTAAAACGCGCTACACGCTACCTCGTTATGTAAATGTAGCGGGGAGCGAAAGGCGCGCTGAAGTATATGGGAAAACATCATAGGCGCGTCGCCCCCTCCAGACGCGGTTTTGGCGCCCCCTCTGGTGCTGCGCCCCTTTGCGTTGCATACGCTGCATACCCACGTTTTGCGCCAGTGGGCTTTCTCCAACGGTGGTTGCAGATGGAGAAAATATGTTTTCCATCAAAGCTGAACTCTGCATATTGTCGCGGTCGGTGTCGTCGCTCAAATATTAAAAGGCGATTCCCTACTGCGATCACAGATTTCGACAGGGACGTTCATGGAAATTCATCAAGAGTCGGCTAGAACTAATTACACTGCAGCACCTAAAGCCCTTTTAAAATGATGAACAATATGAGAAAATGACGAAATAAAACAGTTTGACAGGATTTGGTGATTGGATGACTGTGTTTCTATATCCAGGAGGACAGAGGTCAGATTCACAATGTCCCATAAATTATATTTCTCGCCAATCTTTAAAGTCTCTCAGGAGGAGAAAGTGAGATGCTGACACTAATCCTGGCTGCCCCCACTGACAGATTTCTTTAGCTGCTGCCAGACTTCAGATGAGCGTGAAGCCTCCCTTTTATAGAACTTAATGTTCTACCAGAACCTGCTTTACCGGTTCAAGGTGCAGGCAGAGATTATTATAAGAGGATGTGCCGAAATTAATCCAGTCTTTAGTTTTAGTTTTAGTCAATTTATCTGAACACGATTATTAGCAACTCTGCTGTTAGTACTTTGTTCAGCCACCAAAAGGATGGTAGTGTTTTCTGTAACTATTGAGAGAAGGTTAATTTTGTCCAGTGAACCACTTCTGTGTTGATTTGGGCCCAATTTTTGAATTATATTCTTGATGAAATCCCCAATTATGACTTCTAGCTTTCAGGGGGATTTTCATCTGGCATTTCATCGGAGCTTAAACCAATAACTGAACCTGAACCCGTAACTGATCAGTGGTTTGTGTGTTTAATGTTTAATCTAAAATTAGCCTTAAAATCTTTTGACCAAAATGCACGTCTACAGGTAAATTGGAAGTAGCATTTTATAAACTCCATAAGTTCATGTTTGTGATTTCTGTTAGCCATTTCTTGGCCGCTCAAACAATTGGTGTACATGTAAATAGCATTTAATGGTTGCTATGGAGACTGATGAATCCTTTATGCAAATGTTCAGCTCTGGAGACCTTTTGACCTCCTTCACCACACTGATCTCTCTCCCATGATGGCGCTAAAAACTCATGTCGTTGTCTAGTTCATTGGGTAGTGGTTAAATGAAATGTCCCTCTGTGTCACCTTATATGTATTTCCCTGAGAAACAAGAAGCCAAGGATAATTAGTTCCTAGAAACTTTGAAAACCTAAACTTTAAGGGCATTAACCAAGTAAAAGAGATAATGATTTGTCTCACTGTTACATTTTTATACTGCAAACAATTAATTGGTTCATTTGAAGCTTTTTAAATATCTTTATAGAGGGGTCTTTTTCACTTTCTGATTGGCCTTCTCCAGATGTTTAGGTCTCTCCTTCTTTGTTTTAATCATTTTATACATGATACGGGAAGCAACAAATACCGTAATTGACTTGTAGAGAAAATGAACTCGGTGTGGGTCGATTCACCCCGTGGCGCTACAGGTATCACCCACTTTTGTACCCCTACCGAACGTGTTTAAGACTCTATGATCTTCTCTCGCGTTTCTCATCTTCTTAACCGCTTTCAACGTTCATCTCATTGTTATTCTCACTCCACAAGGCTGCGTGTTGGCTCTGAAGCTGAAGACGGCAGCTTTTCTTTACCCGCACGCTGTCGGCGCTCTGCCATCCACCGTGAATAATGAAGCTTCACCGGGCGTCTCTTCCGCCGCTCAGGTGCATCAGTGCATGTATCAGGGAGGAAGGACATTGCCAAATCTTCATCCACCTCCACTGATCTGCAGACGTTCTGCTGCTGATGTTTGTCAGGTTTGGTGAATAGGAAGTGAGAGGCATTCAAACGAAACACTCTACACATCTGAAAAAAAACGAGAGAAATCAATCTGATTCAATCTGATTATCATATTTGTTGTTATTAAATGTTAGAAGTCAAAGTGATGGTATCAGTGTGTAATGAAGTGTTGAAATTCCTACTTTATTTGTTTATTTATTTATTTATTTTTCTGGAGACAAATGAGAAGTCCAGACAAGAAATAAACACATTTATGACTTGCAATGATTTGCTGTGCATATTAAAACTTTCTGTCCCGCACAGTTTGGACGGATTATAACTGGGTCAGCTGCATAAAATCAGTTTATTGTTTTTCTCCTCTTTCAATTTCCATTCTGCAGCTGAATAAAATCTAAATCCCAGCCTTTACCTTCATTACCATTTGTTCACCAATGTAATACTTTTTAAAAAATGTGGTCATTTTCAGAGGCTACATTGAAAGCCATTTAAATATATATATATAATAAAAAAAAGTGTCTGGCAAACTTGTTGCTATTTTTTTCCTCCTAAATCCGTTACTTGAAACATTCCCAGCAGCGGCAGCAGGTCAGGAACTCTGATCCATCGCTTGACCCACAGTTACTGAGGAAAAGTCTGACCCACTTTCACAACCTACTTGCTCTCTCAACATTTAGACTCTAACGCAGGGCCTCTTTGCCACTTAGGCTGTGTTAGAGTTAAAATTAATCATAATGTGTGTCGATGCTTTTTGAATGTATTTATTTAAACTTTAAACTGTAAGTTATACCTACAGTGAACTATTGTTTACAGTACAAATGAATAAAAATGTAAAAAATATCATTTTTGGTGTGTTTTGCTGTTGCTGGTGTTGATATTCCTGTTTATGGTCATATAAACAGTAATGAAAAATACATAAAAATAAAACTTATGTTTCTGTTTATATATAGATCCTATCTATATATACACGTAAATGTATATATGAGGTGATAAAAAACTGATGTCATGGTGTTGCTCAATACACATGTGCAACTTCTGTCTTGTGTCGTGTGGATTTAATATTTAGTGATTTATGACAAGTCAAATTGATATCACCTTGTTTGCTATTGGCGAGGTTAGAAGAGGCCAGGATTTGTTTTATTCAGCGAGACACTCACGCTGAGGCAGACCAAACGCTGGCCTGGAGGTAGATTAGGTCTGAAGAATTGACAAATGGAATCAAAGAGTGAAAACAGATAAAAGACAAGACACAATTTATCTGGTGGTGTGTCTTTATGTGTCTTTATGTGTGTGTGTCAGATCAAAGCTAATCTCACCTTTCCTCAAGGCGATCCTGAAAAACAGTGTCACAGTTCATTCAGCAGAGGTTTGAGTCTGAACACCTTTCCGTGATTAAAACTGCAGTTTTTTTTCTTTTTTTCAGTTTCCTTACAGCACCGCAATGCTAACTCAAAAACGCAAAGCGGCGATCAGATTGACCAAACAGAACGTGACAGCAGACTGAAGCGCATTCCTCTTGCTTCATTTTAATAAACAGTGTGAAAGCAACTGCGTATTTGGATCGTATTCAAACCATCAGATGAAGCTGCTGGTGCTGGAAAATGTCATCATTTGATGCACTTATTACATTTACACTGCGTGGCGTAGTGGATTTGCAAATCTGATTTTCGTTCAACACTTTCTCTGCATTTTGGGAGAAATCTCGGCACCTTGCTGTTGATTCAGGACAGAGACTGAGGGTTGTATCATGTCTCCATTTATGATGTATATAAATTATTTTATTAATATCCATTTCTGTGGTATACATGATGCATTTCCACTGCAAGAACCTTTTTCTAGGGTAACTTTCTGGGACCTTTTTTTCTGGAACTTGAACAACCTTAAAATACCAGATTAGAAATGTAGCCCAGAAACTGCTATCAGGAACTGAGATTTTAGCTGTATTATTGGTCTGATTTCACAGTTTCTGATGGGTGAAAGCTATAAAAAAAAAAAAAAAAAATCTGCAGTCAGGGTGACCTTCTCAGCTTCGGAGGATGTAATTATATGAACAGCACAGTTTTGGACGGTACAGTGGAAACTAGTGCAAATGACAGCCAGAAATAAAATTAAAAGCTCATGGAAAAACATTCCATTCACAGTGTTAAAATGTGCCGTATTATGTGGAAAACATTTTCATAACACATCACAATGAGAGAAATGACAACAACAGGTCTTAAAGTAAACCTCCTTTTATTCTGGATTATTTCCAGGTCATTCTGGCTTAGAAGAAAGCCTAAGCACTGGGCTAAAATAGCCATAGCCTGGGTGTGCTGTATAGGACTGACTGTTTCAACATTGTCTAGAATATTCTGGAGAAAAATATTTGATTTTATTTAATTTTTTTTCAGGTCTGGATTGGTATGGACTCGTCTTCCTTGTCCCATTACCTAAACGATTCACCAATCCACCCATCCAGCCAGTTGTCCTTTCAGCTATTCTTCCATCAGCCATCATCTGTCCATTTGGACATCTGTTTTGGATTTTTATGGCAGCCATTTCAATACATCTATACGTCGAGCTCGTGCCTCTGAAATTTTGAGCCTTGAAGCATCTGGAACATGAGAAACGTGCTGGAACCCTGTTCCTAAGACCGACACAGCAAGCAGGTTACCGTAGGGCTGCGTTTGATTGGACACGAACTGGAAATGATTAGAATTTTTTTTTGAAAACTCCAATTGAAATCTTTGCCAGTACATAGAACTTATTTCTTGGAGAGGGGCCCTTCTGATACACAGTTATCATCAGGCTCTTTAAAATTTAATTGCCTCCTTCTGCACTCCATGTACCCTGTTCTTTCCCTTAAGCTGTTAAAATTATATTGTTGGTTTCACAATGATCTTGGAGTTGATGATTTGTTCTTGGAGGACTGGAGAGCCTTGTCCTATGAAGCCAAGCCTCTGCACTGCACAGAATCACAGAGGGTTGAAAGGAGCACGCGTCTTTTTATGGCATGATTTTTGGCCGACCACCAAGGACACCCGTCTACTGTAATCAACGTGCGAGCGTCAAGACAGATTCAGTAAATCTGAGCAGCCACCCTCCATCTCATTTATGGTGAAACCTGATGTTAGGCACCGATTCGGGATTAAAGATGTATTATTTTTAGTGTGGCAGAAATGATGGACTGAGGTGCTTCTTTCCCCCCCAAGTGATGTCTGGTGGTTGTGGAACATTAAACATTATTCACAGTGGTCACACACAGAAGCAAGTCAATCCTAAAAAGCCAAGATGACTGTAGTGGGTGTAAATGAGTCAGCATGCTTTGTGTGCTTCCTTCCTAATTCATCCAGGTTAAGAGACGTTAACAGAAGCTTTTAAATCAAACCCCACTGGTGTGATCCTGCTCTGTAGTTTCAGGATCAACTCTTTTGTACAACAAAGGGATTTCCTTGCGTACAGGTTTGCTTTGTATTCTACATTTTCTGCACATATCTCCATGTGAAGCATCCTGACTGCCGTGGCGCACCAGAATGAAACCCATAGTGAGGCCATATGCTGGTGCAGTGGAGCCCTTTGTTCCTTCTGATGCATAACAATGCTGGGCCTCATGTGGCTGAAGTGCGTCACAACTTCCTGCAACTTCCTGTTCGATGAAGGCGATGGGCTGGCCTGAATCCAACAGAGCACACATCTGGAACATCATGTCTCCTTTCATCCATCGCCGCCATCACGTTGCACTTGTCCCAGAGATGACAGATGCTTTAATTCAGATCTGGGAGGGAAAACCCTCAGGAGAGCATCGGGAGCATCGGGATCATCCGCAGGCATCGTAAGAAGGTCAAGCATCGAGGCCACACACACTAAGGCCCGTTGAGATTTGTCTTGAGGTGTTTTCACTGGAGTTAGATCGGCTTGTGATTTGATTTTTCCACTTTTATCCTGAGTGTGATTGTAAATCCAGATCTCTCTGGGATAAGCCTGATTTACATTGATAATTTTTAAGTTATTTTGTAATGAATAAAGATTCCCTACTGAAATATTTCATTCATTAGAAAGTTATACACTTGGCACTTGGTTATCTAGAACATTCCAGCTGGATATATTTTTAATTTGTCTACTTTATCAGCTGAGATCTGAAAAGGCCCTTTGGCCTGGTTGCCTCTTGATGCAAATCTGACATATACCAAGAATTGTAAAAATTTAAAAGGCCTACAGCATCAACTTATATTGTATATTTTGCATATACATTTGCAAAATATATATGATACATTTGCAAAATATATATGATACAATATTTGTTTTATTTCTATTATATACTATGACATTTATTAGTATCATAATTGAATATTCATCAATTGTATATGCAATAATTAAATTAACCAGACCTACTTAACAGGAAAATCACAAAGAATATACTTTTAAAGTTGTAAATGAAAAAAATGCATTTTGGCGTCCATGTTACACAGTTTTTCTTCATTTCCAATCGCAATTTAATGTTTGGATTTATTGTTGTGTTGAAAAACTCAGCTTTGTTCAAATTTCATCCTGATTGGTGAACTGAGGAAAAGTAAAATAAAAACATTGAAGTTTCTGTTGGAAAAACAATTATATCTCTTCAGTGCTTTGAGTTCATTATATTTGCATCATAATAAGCATCTTAACTTGGTACTACAACGTCTGTTACAAGCTGATAATGTAAAATTTAAGTTTGTTTGGTATTTTGTAGGCAGATGAACAGTGAGCATCACTTACCAGCAGTAATCAATTATTAATCAATGACAGAGCAGCAGACGTGTTGTTGTGTAACATACAGCTGAAAATCCTTCCTGCATGACTTTGAGCCGAGGTTAAATTGTTGATTTGAGTGTTGTTGATTTTTTTTTCGCTGCTTATCAGTTTTAGGAAATGTCTCCTTTTCAAACAAAAGTCTTCACTGTTTCTCTGTTGCTGCCATGAAATCGTTTCTGCATGGCTAAATCAGAGCTACTCAGGAGGCCCTGCATGTTACGGATTTGATGAATTGTCCCATTGTGAGAAATTTATTCATGTGCATGTGTGTGTACTTTAGGACAATTTTGATCGGTTTAATCAGGATGTAAAAATGTTTTCAATGCTCTCGAGGGTTTCACGACGACTCTGTGAGTCCATATTTCATCTGCCAGAGGTCTCGTCAGCATCAGCCACACATGACCTTCCATGAGTCGCTCAGCAAAAGTCCTGTGACTCTAATCAGCCGGCTCCCCACCGACAACCACGCCGGAGCAAACACAGGTCATCGCTCATCCACACGCCTGGTCAAACAGACCCGGAGAGACGAGGCACAAACATGATATCAATGGACAGATGCGCAGCATGCACAACAGAGATGTCAATATTCTAGTTTAGGGGAATCAATATCTGAATTATTCATGTCATTGGAAATGACCTGCAGTGTTTCAGCACGTAAATCCCACATGCTGGGTTGGATTCCTCTCCGCTACGTCCAGCTTTTAACACTTTAAAGGGTGAAAGAGGCTTTAATGTAGAGCAGTCGAGCAAAAGAATAAGATTTTTGTTTAAAGGAATCTGTAAATATTCAAAACATGAAAAGGGATTTTACAGTTTCCTAATTCTTTTTCGGTACATTGTTTTCTTTTATTTATTTAGTTTGTCTGGAAATAAAATGTAGCACATTTCCAGTAGCAAAATGCAATAATATAAGTACAAAGCTCTGAGTTGTTCAAAAGGCATTGCTATGGAATATCGCTTTAATTTTTTTAAATTGTATAAATTATTGCTTTTTAGTGAAGGTCACTGGATGATTGGAATTTTATTTACTGCAAAATGAAAGTAGAAAATGTGGTTAACAAAACATAAATACTTGGAATTGTAAGCAATATTTTTTATTATTTTAAGTAGATTATTCTGAGAAAATCAAAAATTACTACCCTTTGGTCTAACTTCCTTAAAGAAAACATTTTGCTCATTTTAAGAAACTCACTTATAGACTTATGCTAATTTATCAACTTATGAAATGCCTCAGTTTAGCTTTTCATTCAGATCTGGTTGGAGCTAAGTAAATAAGACATGAATTAAGAAAAAGGCTAAATATTATCAGCCTCTTTGAGCTGTTGTGTCATGATCCATTTCCGTCACCTAAACCAGATTTAGCTGTTTTTGTGTCAAAGATGCTCCAAAGCACCAGGTCAGAGGTTAGAGGTGAAGTCTTCGCCCCTGCACATTGTGCTCTGCTTGCTTCCTGTAGGTCCACTGATCTCATTGGGCAGGGTGAGATCTCGCTCGCTGTCGGGCTCTTGAAGAGACCCGGGCGGCTTTGAAGAGTCCTTATGCAATCACATGAAAAGTCTCTTGAACTGATTGACAATTTAAGTGCTAATAATTATTCCCTCTCCAATCAAAAACAATTTCGGCATAGAGGGCTTTGTCCCAGATGTAAAAGGCCTCTGTTCCTCTAAATAGGTTTCCTCTGATGATTTGAGGATTTTTCTGTGTGTGTGTGTGTGTGTGTGTGTGTGTGTGTGTGTGTGTGTGTGTGTGTGTGTGTGAGTGTGTGTGTGTGTGT
>CAEGAF010126057.1:0-33479 GCA_903067075.1 Micropoecilia bifurca
GTATCGGGGATCGGAATCGGCGATCGGCCCTCAGGGGTGATCGGTATCGGGATCGGCAGAAAAAAACCTGATCGGCACATCCCTACTCTTAACCTCTTACAGCGAGCTAAGCAAGGCTGGTGGCATTTAACTAACTCACTCACTCTGTGTTTACTTAGCAACAACTTGTTGTGTAACTAGTACAGCAGCAGACCCGGATTTCACCACCATGTTTCATAACTTAAAAGTAAACAGCAGCATGGAGTGAAGATGAGTTCCCCCAGATTTCAAGCGGACATATTTTAGAGGTGGGAGGTTGACCTCTGTCTCCCAGCTCAGTACCACATCAGTTCATCCTGCTCCAGTTCAACCCGTCTGTCCGGTGCAGTGGTGGGCAGACGTCCCACACCACCCATAATGCACCATGGTCTGTCTCTTCAGCAGCATTCCTCCAGTTGATTCAGGCCAAAGCTCCGCCTGGGGCTGCTGCTGAAATGTTCACATCCTTTGACTCCTTAAATCTGCCTCCTTATGACCTAAAAAAAAACAGCAGTCAAGGTGGAGAGAACCTTGATTGCCCTGTAGACTTTTCACAATAAGCAATAAATCAATTAATCATATAAAAACTTAAAATGATATTGATAAATTCTAGTTGGAGACAATAGTTACATATGATCCCTTTCAATGTCGCTGAAAAGCTGGCATTTTGAAAAACCCTGCAAATATTTGACACCCACTACAAAGTACTTTGTGGTTTTTTCTTTTTTTTCTTTAACAACAGTCCTAACTGACACTTTTGCCTGTTTTCCTTGTCTAAGCTGAACAATTAGCTTTTTTTTAATCCAATTTTAGTTACAGAGACTTAATAATTATTGTCATTTTTTATTTTTTATATTTCAAATGTTTTTCTGTGCAGTGTTAAACATTCTTCAGAGGTTTAATTATATTTTTTTAGTCTTTTAATGTATATACTTGCATTAATATGCCACTGTTATTATTATTACTATTATTATTATTATGTCCGTTGAAAATGGTCTCAAAATGGCAATATTATTGTTTATCGTAATAATTTCTGGGGCGATTTATTATCCAGTAGCCTACTGCTACAGCTTTGAAATACACCACATTTCCCTCCTTAAAGTTGCAGTATATAGGGAATATGTTTTTTACATATTTGGTAAAACTCTCACCATTTTATGACCGTTTGTTATGAGACAGACGATCTGTGAAAAGATCAATCTCCTCCACCTCGCTGTGTGAGTGGCACCACATGAGATGTTGATTGACAGCGCTAAGACACTCCTCCTGGCTCTGATTGGTTGTTTCTAGTTAGCACTCCATAGTTGGCAAATTAAGTTTATGATTTTAACAGTTTTTTTGTTTAATTTAACTCTACTGTGCACAGTGGTATTCATTCCAGTATAAATTATCATTACTTCACAGTAAACAAAGTGTTGGTTTTAAGACTGAAGTCAGAGCTGCTGTATTTTCTTACTATTAGATTGTATTTAATAATTAAATCTTTTTAAACAATTTTTTTGTTTGTTTTTTCTAGACGATGTATTTCACAGTTTAGGTAAAGACGATCACAGACAGCCCATGTCAGCAGCTCCTAGGAACAACTCCATGGGACTGAGTTCTCTCCCTTCACTCTCTGGCCCCACCCTGCCCCCAGCACCATCCTCACACCTCCCTGCCATGACCCCACAATCCTTTCCAAAGATTGCTGCTCCAGCTCCAGACTTTGTGGATTCTCATCAGGGCCTGTGCCTCCAGCCTGCTGAACCTCCAGCGCCCTCTATGGACGGTCCGATCAGCGCTCCAACTAGTGTCTGCAGGTGAGGAGAGGAGACTTGGCTTATGCCATGCAGGAACATTGACACTCTGAACGTAAAGCAGATGCTTAAAGAAACCCGATGTGTTCAGTGACCCTGACTGTGAAGGCCATCGGTGTGAAGGCAGCGGATCATACGAACACCAGCCGTACGATGGAGAGGAGAGTCCAGATGAGGACAGCTGCTCCGAGCACAGCTCCTCCACCTCCACCTCCACCAACCAGAAGGAAGGGAAGTACTGTGACTGCTGCTACTGCGAGTTCTTTGGGCACGGCGGGGTAAGGCTCCATAGAGAAACAGTTGAAATGGACCAGGAACTTATGTTCAGAAAGTACAGTTAAAAGCACAATTAAAAAGATTTAAAAGATTTATCGTGTTAAAGAATGTCAGTTAACATTATTAATTTTAATGAACACTAGTAGTACACACTAGTAGTAGTACTACAACAGTAGTTGTAGTTTCCTTGGAAACTACAACTACTGAATTTCCTTGGAAAAATTACTTTTCTAAACTGTTTTTATTTTTCTTATCAGCCTCCAGCTGCTCCGACCAGCCGAAATTATGCAGAGATGAGAGAGAAGCTGCGCTTGCGTCTCACAAAGCGCAAGGAGGAACAACCGAAGCATGAGGAGCAGCAGCCAGTGATAGAAAGAGACGGAGGGGTGGAGGACCACAGGCGGGTGGAGGATCTCCTCCAGTTCATTAACAGTGCAGACAACAAACCCGCATCCAGTACCAAGGCAGCCAAACGAGCCAGACATAAACAAAAAAAGGTAACCTGCCTCACTTTAGATATTTATGAGGTTCATCTTTCTGAAGTTAAGTTTACTTCTGTTAAATGTTCTGAGTGAGTGGATTTTGGGCTGAACTTTGACTGAGCCATTCTAAGACCTAGTTGTGCTTCGATGGAAACCAGAGGTCAGCAACCTTTAAAACCCTAAGAGCCATTTTACCTCGAGTCCAGCTGAACAGAAGATGTTTAGAGCCACAAAAGATACATGAGCCTTTGAAACAAAATAGTAGAGAGGCAGAAAAAAAATCTACAGAATCACAATTCACAGTACGGAATTCTGAATGGACTTGGTGCTCAAAAATCAATTATAATCTGCTTAATTTTTTTAAGTTGATTTTGAAATTTTCTGGGGTTTTTTTAATTAAGAGAAAAAAATAAATTAAGGTTGTAAAGCTACCCGATGCTGGTATTTTGAGTTACAGAATTGTATGCATAAAATTAAAACGCAAACCTATTTTTGTTTTATTCTAAAGTGGTAGAATTTGATGCAGTAGGGAATTTATAGAATAGTTTTAAATAAATATTCTGTTTACACTGACTTTTTGTCCTGTCAGTCACAGAATGGAAATTGAATCTCGAGGCCATTTGAATAGAAAAATTGGTTTCTGAATTGAAAATCATTCCTGAATCAAATCGTGATGCTAAAAATCTGAATTGAATCAAATCACTGGGCACTGAAAGATTCACATTTCTACAAAATAGTTGATTTTTGTATTGATTTGTTTGTATTGTATTTTTGTTTCAAAATGGTAAAATAATAATAATAAAAATAATCTAAATATTCAATAAAGGAAACAAATGACTTTCAAATTTTGTAGAAAATGATGATAAAAAAAATGACAGTTTGCAACCTCAAGGCAAAAATAATTTACAAAAATATTACTAAAGCTATTGTGAGAAACGTCATTGTGAAGCATTATGATGTCTACATATAAAAAAATGCTTACAGTTATTAAGACCCACAGGCTGCAGACCCTTGATCTGAACCGTCCCATTGAAGCTCTGACTCTATATTTTGGGCTAGTTGTTCTACGTCTTTTGCTGCCTCAAGCACCATGTTTTACATTCTATTCATATCATCTCTAGTTAACCTCTAAAGAATTTACAGAGCAGCTAATGCTAAATTACCCCCACATTTACTCGAATTAATCAAGTGTTTCAGAAGGAAATTGCTCGTACTGGACTCATTTACTATTCATTTATACTGTTCATTATAGTGAAGGGGGCTAAATGCAAATGCAGATCAACCTGTCAGATTTGTATGTGGAAGTGCAGTTCATCACAGATGTCTTTCTGTGCGTCAGATGGAGGAGAAAGCTCGTCTGGATTCAGAAGCGCGCGAAAGGGAGGAGCAGCAGCTGCTGGAGGAGCAGCGGCGGCGTCAGGAAGAGGAAGAGGCGGCACTTCAAAAGGAACTGTTACGGCTGCAGGAACTGCAGCAGCATCGTGCCGCCAAGAAGAAAAAGAAAGAGAAAGCGAAGGAGAACACTGCTCCCCCTCCAAATAACCCACAGCCCCTCAAACAGACAGCTCAGAATGTCCTAGATAACCTTCAGAATGGAAACTCGCAGCTGCTTCAACACCTTCTCCGCTTCCCAGAGCAAAAAGAAGCCAGATTAGAACCTGTATCCCAGCCCAGCTCCAGGTGCCCCATTGAGAAGACCTACACCCACGACTCCACTGTTAGCCTCTTCAACGGCACATCTTCCACCGTTGGCTATAAGAGTAAAGCCAAGCAGTCAGGGAAAGTGTTGCCATGCGACTCAGTGTCAATGAGAGTCCCAGAGTTGCCCAAGAGCTCGGACAAGGTTGCAAAAGCTAATGGCACCGCACCCCCCACCACAGCAGATACCAAAGCGACGCGAGTCAGACCCACTGAGACCACAGCTCCTACACCCACCACTGAACCACGCAGGGAGGAAAGGAGCAACAGCAGATGTGTCAGTGGAAAAAGGCAGCAACCAGAACAACCCCTTACCCAAATCAAGGACGCTAGGACGAGCCCCCTCATGTCAAACCCCTCACCGTCTCCCCCACCATCCTCCCACTGTGAGCCCCAACAGAACCGCAAACTTCCCACTGCAGAGTCACCGCAGCCCAAAGGCAAGAGTAAGAAAAGCAAGAAGAAGAAGGGGGACAAGATGAACACCTCAATAGGTGGGTGTCAATAAGATTCACTAACAAGAGCAAGATGCTCTTGTTAGGGGTGGGAGGAAAGTAGTTCAGTTATTCTTGCCTGGACCTGGACAGTTTAACATGTAGATGTGATGTGGAATTTGTTGTTTCTGTCCAGTTAAGAAATTAAAAAAATGTCCACCCACACACCAACTCTGATAGATGGATCAGTACAGCAGCTGTTTAAATGAGCTAATCCACCACCGCTGTGTTAGATTAGCTAATAGCAGCAGCAGCTAATCCACCACCGCTGTGTTAGATTAATAGCAGCGACTAATCTATCACATCGTTCACTTATTAATAATCGCAAAATAATCAAGCCTAAAAACATAATACTGTATGTTCTGACGGTTCTGTTCTTTGTGTAGTAAATGTTTGAGTGTTTTTGGTGTTGAATCCTGACTCATGAAATACCCTTGTCAGTTGCTATGGCAACGAGTCTGTGCATAGCGTAGCTGACAGGGCGAGAAAAAAGTGTTTTTTCTGCGTTATTTTTCCTACATACCTACATCTCCAGGTCTATGCACTGCATGTAAAATATGTTTTTTGCCCTCCAGCGTGGTGCACATGATTTCCAGATGTAACATGCAAAGGGTCCGTATCAGCATTTTTCTAGAAGTTTTTCTTAATCATATGGTTATGTTGAATCTCAATTTTTTTCTTTATACCAACTCTAATTCCCAATTTTAATTGATTTTTTTGTCTCCCTTTTCTTTCTTATGAAGAAAGGAAAGGGAGGAACACAGCAATTGATGGTTGGGAAGCGGGGTTGTCCTGTCAGACCATCAGTTCCCGAAAACACACACACAACAAAAAACCCTCATAAAAGTGCACACGGGATCAGTGCAACCTCTCTGGACCACGCACAGAATAAAAAACTGAACTTCCCGCATCTGTTGCTTTTACTAAGTGTTTCTGCATAAAAGGGAATCCTAAAATGAACACTGGGCTGGCATCTATTTTCTCACTAGTTGGTGTCTTGGTCTGTCTGTGGTAAAGCCACAGTGTGGGTTGTGACTGTGGGACCAGCACACTTCTCAACTAAACTGACTAAAGCAAACATGCAGAAAAACTCCAAAACTCTTTTTTAATGTAGCTTCTTAATAATTATGTGTGTTTATTCTTTTGTTTCTTTTCCAGATGATGTATTCTTGCCCAAAGACATCGACCTTGATAGCACAGAAATGGATGAGACAGAGAGGGAGGTGGAGTATTTCAAAAGGTATTTTATTTTAATATAACTCTGACTCTGTACTTTTTTTTAACCTGCATTTCCAGTTATCAATACCATTTATATGTACCTAATAGAAGGGATAACTCTGTGATGAGCGTATTTAGGACTGTTGTGAATCCAAGTGATTGGATTATGGTTGCAATAAACACATTTTAAAAGTACATTTAAAAAAAATATTTATTGTCAGATATGTTCCCATCTCTCATTTTTACATTAACTCTTTCAGAAAAGATTAAAACCAACAACACAACAACCTCTTTAGGAAATTGATGAAGTCGTTTCTAACATTGCCCTTTCCATCAACCTTTTCTAATGTGATACTTTCACATGCGCTTAAAAATATTGATGGAAACGTGGCTGGTGTTTGTTGATGGTAGCGATCTAAAATTAGCCGTTAAATATTAAATGAGTGTTTATGCTACAGGAAAATTCATTACTGACCCTTTTTACTACAAAGCATTTTACTAAGCTTCTTTTGGTAAATTTTTGCATTTTTATTTTCTTTGTTTTTTCCTTTCCTTCGTTTCAGATTTTGCTTGGACTCTGCCAGACAGACCCGTCAGCGGCTTTCCATCAACTGGTCGAACTTTAGCTTGAAAAAAGCTACATTTGCTGCACACTAAGGGTGTTGTTAACATGTCAGACTACAAACCAGAACCCTTATTGCTATAAGAAAACTTGCCCCAAAAGCCTCCATCCCTGACCTGATAGTGCCCCCTCCACCTCCAGAATCTCTCTCCTGCTATGCCCAAATCACACCCACGCTGCCTTGCTTTGTTCTTGTTTCTATGTGATTCCAACACAAATCCATCTGGACTAATTTACCTGCACAGATTAAATGGAAATAACAAAAAGAATCATGAAATGCTACTTCACATCTGATTAATCTTCCTTGCGTGCTTGTGTGCTTTTAGTCTGAGATGAAGGTTTCTTTTGACTAAAATAGCCATTGGCAAACCTGTAGTCAAAAGATGCTTACTATTTCTGGATGGTTTCCTTCTGAAAAAAGGAGACTATGGAAACCACAAAAAAAGAGAAATTACTGAATTAAAGGTGTATTTGACATTTTGTGGCTTACTATCCTATCGTTCCACAGCGTTTGATCCTCTCGATTGACAAGGGAATAGGCTTGGTTAGCTGTTTTCCACTTCCCTCTGCCTCCACCGCCTCCATCTGATTTCATAGAAAGGAGGAAGCTGTAATACTTGACAATGTTCTTTTGGTTTTAAATTCTGTTTAAAGAAAAAAGTCAAATTAGTTTCTTTTTTTTCTTTTTTGACCTGTAGTCAGCTTGTGTCAATACTTTCAGAATGAAATCAAAAAAGAACAATACTCACACTATCAACATGTTATAGAGTGTATATTGTATTAACACTGAAGCCAGTCTGGCTACTTTTTAACATATTGTTAAGTAATATTAAATCTTGTCTTTCTTTTTGAAAGATGGAATACAGTAGTATGGCAGGCTTATGTGTCTTGTGTCAAATTTTATTTTTTGCACCCAGTAAAAAAATGTCAAAGAACACACACTTTATACTAAGGCATAAAGAGGAAAAGGTTGATTTGTTGAAATTAATCCACAGCTTCCTGCAACCCTGGCCATGATGTGACTCATGGCTGGATGAAACTTTCTTTTTTAGCTAATATTTAAGCAACTTCCTCAGCTTCCTACTGACCATAGTCATTACATTATGTGGTTGCTACATGCCAAAAACAATGAAAGCAATAAGGAACAATTCCAAAACCTTTAAAGCAATGGTTCATTTCAGTTACAAGTAACCACACTTCTAATTTCCCCCTAAAGCTAGCTGTGCTGCACTGCTAGAGTTTGTCTGTCTCAATGAAAAATGAGTGACAGACTTGAGTTGATGTACCTTGTTCCCGTTTATAAGGTAATGGATCTGTCTGCCGTTGTCTGTAAAAAGAGGACAGACAAAAGTAACATTTTGATATTACTAAAATGATTTTTTTTCTGTCCCCTTATATTACTACAGATAACATTTTCTCTAGTATGTTCCTAAATAAGAGAGTTGCCTCTTAACGTCCTGTTTCAGCCAGCTGTACAGCAGTGCTGGCATTGGGTGATCTGAAACAGAATCAAGTGAAAATGATGTTTGAGTTACAGTGCTTTTATGTAACCTTTTATTCAACATGTACAAAACAAAACAAGTTTGTTTTTCTAACTTTGTGTTGCAGCTAGCTGTTATGCTAACTATCTAGACTCAGAAACAACCTCAGATTGGCTTGACCAAGTACTTTTTTCCTACCTTCTTCTGTATATCGAGTAACTTTTATTATCTCATTAAATGAAAAATGTTTCTTCTACTTTGATAAAGGTAGTATAGTGCGTTTTGACCCCAGCAGCTGCCCCATTCTTGTACTAAAGCCTGATACTGGTTTAAGATGGAAAAACAGTATTTTGTGTCAAAAAATTGGACAAGAAAGTACTTTTCATTAAAGTAATCAGAATTGAAGGCAAGTACGTTTTACTAGTTGGAGGAATTTTTATCTCCTGTTTTGCTGGCTTAATTAATTGTGGCTTTCCCTGAACCTGGTGCTATGAGCGTGAAGAAGGGGAAGGAAACATACAAATGAACCCAGGTTTGTCTCCTGACGTTTTAAGCATCATTTATATTTTTTTCTTTTCCATCATAAAGAATATTTGGAATTTCCATTGGTTTCAAGCAGAGCCATTGGAACTAATGAAGTTAATTTATAGCATGTCAATACCCAACAAATCTCATCTCAAGTAATTTAAAATGATTAATGGGTTTAAGTGATAGACATATTTAATAAATTAGAATATTATTAAAAAGTTCTAAGCTTTCTGTAACTTAGTTCAGTAATTTAAACACATGTCGATTAATTCCAGACAGATGTTTTTGATGAACTTTCTGTTGATGTTTTTTTCTACTTCCAGACAATGGGGGGAAAAGACAAACTTAAAACTATATATAAATAAAGCATTAACACAGAGATGCAAATTTCCCTAAAAAAATTATGTTGAATAAAAGTTTTTTTTAGAAAGGTACTTTGATAAATGTCCCTCTCTGGAATGCATATTCTAATTTTTTAGATGAGATATTATTAGTATATATTACTAATCAAATTACAGATACATATGGTCTCAGTTAAATGAATTTGTGATCTAACTATAATTACAGCTGTTGAAGAGGCTGGAGCTTGATGCTGCTATCCATCACATATATGTACATCCCATACACAATATACTGACAAGTTGATTGATTTTTGGCAAAAACCACAATGTCACCATTGTTTTTTCAAGGGGTTGAATTGTCATTGTTGCCGGCACAATGGCAGGAATTTTGATCAATTGTTGCTCTTCTGCACGTCTGCGGCTACGTGGAGTTGCAGGGTGAGTCACACGTTCATGTATCAGTTCCTTATGGGAAATCCTCCAATTAACAGTCATAATCAATGAAGAGGGGCTTTGCAACTGAGTCAAGTAGATCCCAAGACTTAAGTTTCAGTTGCAAAGTACGTCAAATAAAAAAGCTGTTGTTTTCAACGACTTGATGGTTTTACAGATCTTTATCTGTTTATCACTTAACTCCAGATTAAATTTGGGACAGGTATTGAATCAAGGTTTTAACCCTGTTTCTCTATTTTTTGTTAGTTATACTGACTGGAAGGCATCTTATGTGTATGTGTAAAGTGAAACTATACACTTGACTAATTGATCTGAATTCAAGGAAACACATTTTTTCCCCAGAACACCACAAGTCCCATCTTTTCTGTTGAATGGTGTTGTGATGAGAAGAACTTATTAGTTTTGAACAATTAAGAAACTCTTCTGATGTTTGTTGTGTAAAACTGGATTAAGAGATGAAATTAAGGATACAGAAATCCCACCCCTCAAATACCTTTAGATTTCTACATCAAATGCATTTGGCTCTAAAGCTGAAACATTTTCATGCTTTCTTATAAAAAGCCCAAATGACTAATAAGGAAGCGGAAGTGAGGTAAGGTTGTGTTCATCTCTGCTTCCTCTTAACTTGTACTGAGAGCTGCTGCACATTAAAATAGTGGGATTTCACTATGAGTTCCAACCCAATGAGTATTGTGGTAAAACCTCATACAGGAGAAGAAGCTAGGTTCATTTTTTTCTTTTTTACATTTTTATTATTGTGCTTGCCAGAACTACCAGATATGACTCATAAATCATTTCAGGTATGAATGACAGTCTGACTGTTTGTAGTTTGAGCTGGCTCTCAGTCAGTGCTGATGTAATTTTGGATCTACCACATTTAGGCAAATCTACGCAAATGTAGACGAGTCAAAAGTCCCGAAAAGTTTTATGAGACACAAACGTAGGACGTGATCTAAATAAAATGTGATAATGGAACAGATTTGTTTTTAACATCTGCAGAGGGGCGCTCTGAGTTGATGCTATTAAAAATATGAGTAAGTTAAACTTCCTTGAACCAAGAGGTTCCTACAAAAGTTTTCCAAATGGATGTGTAAAAAGCAAACATGTGCTCCACAGGCTGGCCTGACAGTGAGTGGGGGGCGATTCTTGTCTCTGTAGGTTAATTTAAAGGAATGAGAGAAGCTTTTTAGTTTGAAATAAGAATGCTGTTCTTTTCATTCCAAAAGTGCCTGGAGCATCTTAGGATGGCATACACTTCCATCGAGGGAATCCCCTTCTTCTTGTTGTTGTTCTTCTTCTTCTTCTTCTTCTTCTTCTTCTTCTTCTTCTTCTTCTTCTTATTCTTCTTCTTATTCTTATTCTTCTTCTTCTTCTTCTTCTTCTTCTTCTTCTTCTTCTTCTTCTTCTTCTTCTTCTTCTTCTTCTTCTTCTTCTTCTCAAGCTAAAATCTGCCTCAGTGAAGTTTAGGTGGCTGATAGCTTAAACCATTCACTTCCTGCCAAGACAAAATGAAAAGAAGCAATTTACATTAATACCCACTTAGTCAATCACACTGAATCAAAATGATCTCCTTATGGCCACAGTAATCCATTTAGTTTGAATAAACCTGTATGCTGTTTTGGGAATTTCCAGCAATGGAGGGGAATTCCCATTCTTTTAGGATTCACATAAGATTAATGGTTGTATCCATCCATTCTGTGTTTGCCTGGATAAGTGTATGGCAAAAGTTTTTTCCTGTCTGGGTACGACAGCTACCTTCAGTTGCATCCCGGTGCTTTGAAAAGCAGTTTCTGACAGGAACTGATCATCTGCTGTAACCTTTCTTTTAAAAAAAAAATCTTTGTTTCTTAGAAAAGTTCCCAGAGACTCAGGTGGGGACTTGTGACCTATTTCTTTCCACTCTGAGATGGGTGGGTTGAGCACTTGTGTGGAAGTTCAGTCACTTTTAGACCCTGTTGTAAAGCGTAGGAGGGATCTGGCGGGGGAGAATCCCCAACAAAGACCTCGTGGCTTTTTTTGTTGTATGTCAGCTCCTCTGTGTGTGTGTGTGGCTTGCTTTCAGACAACATTTTCAAACTGCCCTTTAAAAGCCAAATATGGAGACAGTGTTTCTGGGGGCACATAAGATAAAGTCTTATTAGTGAAATCAATCTATTGGAAATCTTTTAGTCTACAGTATTTCCCCTTCGTTGTTAATTATTGACTTAACATGTGACACCATTGTAAGACTCACTGTAAGGTTTAAAATCACATAAAGCTGAACTTAATGGTCTCAAATCTGTTTTTATAAGACAAAAATTTCAATGTCAAAGTTTATAAAATATTTGATCAGAACTGCTTTGAATAATAGAAACTCTCTACTCTGTATCACTTCTCCAGCATAAACCTATGTTATCTGGTAGCCTAGGTAAAATGTTAAATTATCTGTGATGTCAGGTAACTGTACAATCAAAACAGGGTAAAATCATTAAAATCACTGACAGTATCCCAGGGGGCAGTTCCAAGGCCAGAACCTCTTCTGGGCAAAAAGAAGATCAATTCTTCTCATATTAGCAAACCCCTCCCCCCCAAAAAACCACCAATGATGATGCCAGAGACGTTTGGCAAAATATCAAAATATTCTGATAAAACAAAAGTACATTTTCTTGAAAGCTCTGTGCCTCGTTAAATCCAATGAGAGCAACATGGTGTTTTAGAGAAAATCCCCGTCATGCTGACAATCAAACATGTTGGTTTGCAGTGTGATGCTGATTTGCTGCTGCAGCTACAGCTACAGCTCCAGCATGTGCACCATATGACTACAAAAAAGATGAATTGAAGGTTTTTCAAGGGGCTTAAAAGTCAAAGTCAAAGTTGGGATTTAATTTGGATTGACATGCTGTGATGAGGCCTTAAACAGGATGTTCATGCTTGAAAACACTCCATTGTGGCCGATTAAAGGAATTGACCCAGGTGACGTAACTTTGTAAGGCTGCATCTGAATAAACCATAATTGTTTGTTATCAATGTGAAAGTGATGTTTCTATCATCATTCCGTTTTTACTTATGTTAGTTTGTATCTCTTTCTCTTCCTTGAACCAAGAGGTTCCTACAAAAGTTTCACAAATGGATGTGTAAAAAGCAAACATGTGCTCCACAGGCTGGCCTGACAGTCAGTGGGGGGGGGAGATTCTTGTCTCTGTAGGTTAATTTAAAGGAATGAGAGAAGCTTTTTAGTTTGAAATAAGAATGCTGTTCTTTTCATTCCAAAAGTGCCTGGAGCATCTCAGGATGGCATACACTTCCATCGAAGTGTATCTTAACGAATATTTTATCTTAATAAAATGTCAATATTTTATTAAGACAAAATAGTGACATTAATCTGGATCATTGGGTCCAAATTTGCCTATAAGTTATTCAAAGCCTTTTCTAGCATTTTGCAGGATGCTGTAAATCCTTTATCATAAACGTCTGGTCTGAACTTGGAGCTCCAAGCAGACCAGCTCATGCTCCTTGTTTTTATTTTCTCTAATTTATTAGTATCAATTCCTGTGTTCCACATTTCAAATGTATTTTACCAAACAAACCTGATAGGCAACCTGCTGCAGTATTACATAAAATTGACTTTATTTTAGATGTACATCATGCTGAAATGTTATCCCTTCATCAGAAACATACCTGGAGTGTTGCTTTGGCTATTTCATGCATGTTTGGGAAATCCTTTAATCTCCATGGCAACCATCCAGTTATGTTAAAAGGCCTGGTGGGCCAGAGCGCTGCTTCAAGATCAAAGCTCTTCCTGAAAGCTGCAGGTTCCGAGCTTCTGAGCAGGCCTCCCCCAGGACTGCGCCACTCAGCTCCTTCAGACTAGCCAGCAGCAATTAGCAAACACCTAATTGCGCTGAGCTTGTTATAGGATCTACTTTTCCATGCAACACGAGTAAAAACAATGTTTAAGGGTTAATAGAGGAGTAAATGTGTTGACTACTTAAAGAGCAGGAGTTTCTTAAAGAGACAGAAGCCCAATTTCAAAGCAATGTCAATTATTTTAAGTCAGACAGTATACATGCAGTATTTTTACATTTAACAACTGGAGGTAACATAGTTACTTGATTGTATTATAAAATGTGTCTGGAAAACACACAGCACTGCTCCTTTAACAGAAATAGTGCACTAACAATGTGGGGGCTGTGTTCTACAGACAAAAACACCCGACATGTGGTAAAATGTTGCTATCTGATTATTAAGATACAATAGTATAAGTCAATGCCTACAACCCATAAAGTACTAAAGCAAACCAGTAAGACAAGTGGGGCTTTTTTCATCTTAAGCTACTTTAAGAGACTGACTAAATCAGGCAGAAAACTTCTTCAGTTTATGTGTGCCAAAGGTCACTTGTCATTGTGTTGAATCATGTGGTGTAATGAGGTTTTCCTATGACACTTATGGAAACCTTTTTTTTCCACGATTCTGAATTATTCAAGCAGCATTAAAAGCCATTCTGCACCGAGTGAATGCATAGTGGCTGTTGGAGTTCCCATGTGCCGTAATAACCAGGTTTTTATTTGAGATGTGACCTTGAATGTCATCATATTCTTCACAACCCCAGAGCGCAGATCTGACCCCAGATAACACACCTGCTGTCGCCCAGAAGCAACGTGTGTAGGGTACGCCCGGCGGCAGACCAGCTTGTTTGTGATGTCTGTCAGAAGGCATGCGAGCGTCAAACAAGGACTAAAAAATGTGGCTACATGCCTGCTGGGTATGAGGCATTGCTGCAAAATCAACGACATGTTCATCCAGGAGGAGCGAGTGTCTGACTGAATTTTTTTATTTTTATTTAAATGACTCTATAACAGCTTTAGTACGTGCTTAGAGTTGTTGTCCTGACAACAACTTTAGAGTTGAGGAACCTCTGCCTCCTCAACTCTTACCTGCTTCCCCATCCCCCACACCATGATGCTGCCACCACCATATCTGACCAGAGCTCTTGTTTCCATGTTTGCTGTGTCCAATATATGACAAACTGAACAGAGCATCTTAGAGCTTATTTTTAGTGGTGGCTTTCGTTCTGTCTCTCTCCATAAAGGACAGATCTGACCAGTGCTGGCCGCCTCAGCTGATGTTTCCAGCTGAGCTGTGGATCTGTGCAGTTCCTCCACAGTGGGCCTCTCACTTGCTTCTTTCAGCAATGCTCTCCTTGACCTCCCTGTCAGTTCCTGGTAGGTTTGTATCCTCATGAGATCTTCAAAGTTGGGATATTGTTTGATCATCTAAGGGTGTTTAAACACTTTTAACACCTGTCTGCTGTGTTCTTTGGTTTTCCGGAAGCTGTTTGTTCTTCAGCAACCTGTGGGGCCTTCGCAGGACAGCTGGAATCACACCAAGGTTCAGTTCATATGTTTACTCATTAGACATCAGAAGGGCTTTGGGTTTTTATTTAGGGGTATCAGATGTTGATTTGTAAAGTGTTGAAGTGCATGAATTTGTGATGCTCTGTCACATAAAAATGTTTTGTTTGCAGTGTGACTCAAGGGATATAAATGAAGCTGGTGTGAAGTTCACCAAACACCAGTCACAGCTTGATAACTTCCGTATGTCACAAACATATCAGAAGTTCCTCATGTTCTTTGGTTTCATTTAGCTCTGGATTAAAATGTTCCATTGTTTGAGCCAACATCAGTAGATACAGCAAGTGATCGCTCTCTCAAACACAAACGCTGTTTGGCTTTGTCTTCTCTTTGCTCTGCAACTGCCTACTTCCGTTTTTAAAAACAGGGGATGTCCAGCTTCCTGTGCTTTGCACACTGAACCCTAGACAACTAATTCTCCGAAGGGAGCGCGCGCCCGCCCGCCTGCCGCCGCCGCCATTGCTGCATTCGTGATACTTCACAGGGTCTGATTTATTCACCGACCCATCGGCAGGCAGTTGTTGAGGTTCCGGCTCATTCCCCCTTTCATGCCCTTGTGCAGTTCGCCTCGCCTCGACACAAACAGCTGGGAATCCGGCCGTGGCAGCACAGCGCGCGGGTCCAGGCAGCGCGGGAAGGGGCTTTCCACCCCACAGACACAGGACACGTGACGCGCTGCAAACCACGAGCACATTTAGATTAAGCGGTGCCAACTCTTTGTGGTCGGCCATGATCTGCGGTCCCAGCCTGAAGCTGCAAACTGTCTCAAGAATGAAACAAAACAGAATAATGGAGAAGAATTTCAAACGATACAAATCAAGTCGCAAAAAGAAAGAGTGCCTGTCAGCAGGGTTTATTACAAAAATACTGAAAAACAACTGTGTTGTCAGCTTGGATGCAATCTTTACAGAGACTGTTTGATCAAATACATTTTGTTTTGCTGCGAAATATTTCACACTTATTTGTTCCCAAAGTTTTGCAAAAAATATATATGAACGTGTCATGACCCGGGCTGGAAACGAGAGAACAGATCATTGCACTAAAACAATTCGTGTTTTCCAGTTAGATATACAAAAGAGAATAAATATCAATATAGTAAAACACTTTTATATTTTACATCTGCCATTGAAAATATATATTTTGTTTAAGAATAATAGTAAGTCCAATAGAAAATAATAATAAACATTAAAAATAATAATAATAATAACAATAGCACCACATGAACAACTAGGTGTCTGGATTCCAAAGGAAGAAGCTTATCAATCGTCTCAATCGTACAATCCTACGATAAGTCTTTGGTTAAATGTAAAGAAAGTGCAGCAAGTTTGTAATTTAACCATGAGGTATTTCACATTATATATACACACATATCTCTATACATACATACATGTATATATTGCATTGGCATCCTCTCCTGCCACAGGGGAGCAGTGAAGACAGTGTGGATGCAGACACAGAAAGGCTTGCAGGGGAACTTTGGGTTCACTGTTTGTAAAGAGTCTTCAGTCAGTTGTTTGGCTTGTAGTCAGCGTCTCGGACGTCCGGGTCGCTCGCGTTCCCTGCGCTGTAGTGCTGGCCTGCAGTATTCAGCAGCAGACGGCTGTTCTCATAGCCGGGCGCACTCGTCGAAATGCTTCATGCACTCTGCAGCCTCTGTGTCGTTGAACCTGGCGTGACACTGCGGACACTGCAGCTCTGACGGGCCTGGGCTTTGGCTCCAGTTTGTTGCTGCTGCGGCTGCTGCCCCCGTGGCGCTGGGCTGTGGCGGTAGCGGCGACACAGCCGCCTGCTGCTGCTGCCGGTCAGCGGCCATCCTGAGCAGAGGCTCTGAGGAGTCCTTGTTTCGCCTCGGGGAGATCCGGTGTCCGATGTGGACGCGACACAAAGGGACAACGTCCCGGCTGTCTCTGCCGGACCCCTGCTGAGAAGCACAGACCCAGTCAGACCAATGGCCATCCCACCCAGAACCGGCCCAAGATTACTTTGATTGCTAAACAAAGTGTGACTGAGGACCCCCAACCCATAACTGCAAAATTACCACTATTTTGCTAAAAGCCATTTTTAGCTAAATGGCTAAAAATGCATTTGAATAATGAATACATTTGGAGTTAACTCCAAATGTATTCCTTATTCATACTCCTCGTGGATTTGAGTTTATTTTTTACCAACATGTTTCTTCTGACTGGAAATAATATTAATGTTTTGGAGTGACTGACTTAAAACTGATGAAAAACCTGTGGACAGAGCTAAAGTACAATATTTATGTCCTACTAACTGCACAGTATCTTAATGTCATAACCTGGTAAAGTATGTTATTATTACATTTAATGTTGTTACTCTTGTTTTTTATATTTTTTCAACACTTTTTGGGTGAACCTACATGTGAGATGCTGCTGTTACACCTGAATTTCTCCACCATGGGACAATAAAGGTGATTTCTATTCTTCTATGTCTAAAGACTAGGGTGCTGGCAAGGAGGCCCTCCAACCACAAAGACTTTGGAGCTCATTGCCAGGAAGGAGTGGTAGAAGTACAGCTGGACACATACAGCTGGTAATTAACCCCTGAACTGTGACCCACCAGATGTGAGTGAATGGTCCATGAGGACAGCGGGGACATTGTGACAGTTCAGGGGTTTTAAAGATTCTTTTTTCTATTGATTGAGGATTTCTAACATGCAATAGGGAATTTTTAAAGATGAAAAAAACCCAAAAAAACCCCAAGATATTTAAATGTTTTTCTACATGTAACGATGTTTTATTTAAATGTTTTTCACAGATGCCCGTTTAATTTCCTGTCAGAATCTAAACCCACCATGGATATGAATAATTCTGTAAAGATGTTTTATGTGTCTTATTGTGTTCTTGGGCTCCTTTTGTTAGTTTTAGGTTGCTAAGCAGCTGGTCGGTTTGCTATGCCTTGGGCTGGCTCTACATCCACCTGACAGAAGTGTTTCCACCTCACCTGTTTGTGCAGCTGCTGCTTTAACTGAGAAATCTGCTCCTTCAGGTCTGCGATCCGACCCTGAGCTCGTTCTCTGTCTGCACGCTCCGACTTAAAGTCTTCAGTGTAGATGAGGACCTGGAAAAGCAAAACATCACCAATGTTCACTGTTTTCAGGTAATAAATACTGAATGAGTCTGGTTGAATAATCCGTCAGTGGAGTGGAAACAAACCTGCTGCTCCAGGGTCTGGATGCGCTCATGCCCCTGCTTCCTCATGTCCTCCACTTCTCTGTCCAGCCTGGAACACTCCCTGATTTTTTCCTCCAGGAGGGTGTTGAGCCTGGAAATCTCCTGGTGGAGCATGCTGGTCCGGATGGAGCCCATGACTGGCATCAGGCCCGGCCCGGAGCTCTCCTTCAGCTTATGACCCAATGCCCGGATGTACTCCTCCCTGCTGGAGTCGTACTTCTGCCACTGGGAGTTCAGATCCTGCACCTGCAAGCCGAACACAGCCGCATGTTTGAACCGTGACACCAGGTTGGACGCGTAGCCGTTCGGGCCGAATGTGGGAACGCTAGACCGAGACTCACGTAAGACACACGCTGCTTCAGCTGCTGGTTTTCTTCCTGAAGCTGGCGGATTTGGGATTTAGCAGCATTCAGGTCGGAGAGCTCCGGTGTCTGCAGAGAGGCCACAGAAAGAGTTAAAATGGTGCAAAAGGATCAAAAAACTGAAACATGGACACAGCTGAAGGAGAGTTGAACACACACCTCCTTGGCACTTTGCTCCTCCACCTCTCCTCCTGTTCCCTTCTTCTCCCGCTCCAGCCGGGCCAGCAGCTCCTGGCACACCTTGACGGTGGCGCCCAGCTGGCCGCGCAGCTGGTCGGCCTCCTCGGCCAGCGACGAGCACAGGACGCTCCGGGTGGCCTCGCTCCGCTCGCGCTCCTCCAGGGCCGCCCGCAGCCTCTGGATCTCCCGCTCCTTCTCGTGGTCCGGCTGACTCCGGATCCGCTCCAGCTCCAGCTCCTTCTCCCTGATCTGTGCAGTCAGCCTCTGAATCTCCTACAAGGAGCAAAAACATTATTTTAGAAATACTCCACTGGAATAGTTTATTCTAATTATGTATAGCAAGTTATTTTGCTTGTGATTCGAATGTTTTCTTGAAAATGTTTCAATCCATCATCATCATACACTCTTATTCCATTGGGGTCGTGTTTAGCTGGTTTCTATGTCCACCGGTCAACTGGCGGGAGACAAAATGTTTCAATCTGTTGCCTAACACTATAAAACAGTCATAATCTATATCTGAAAAAATAGTAACTGAGACATGTTTCTATCATGTGTCATAATGTTTCAACTAATTTAACGAAACAATGTAAATGTTAAGCAATAAACTGAATGAATCAAACACAGTCAGACTGTTCCCGACTTCACGTGTATGGGTTTGACTATAGACTTAAAAATGGATTTCCTGATAATTATTGCAATTACTATAAGTGTGATGTTGAGAAATGTGTTTGTGTTGGGAACAAACACAGACGGATGTCACACACACACACATTTAAATATATATAACAAAGATATATATAACTATAATATGTGAGTATTATACTATAATAAATCTATAGTATAATACTCACACACGAGGCTGCCCATAAAATTGGACTAAATCATTTTTTTGTCTGTTCTCATGACATAATTAAAAGATCATTTCGTGACGGGCATCTTCTCAAAACTTTATTGATCGATCTCTTCCAAACATACAAAAGGGAAAATGAAGCCACAGTAAAAAGAGGAAAATGTCTGAAAACAAAATTCACACAGGACCAGAATGTGTATTTAAGTTTAGTTAAAGACTTATTGGCTTATGTTTTTATCACATGTATCGAAATGAATTGTGGATTTGGACTTAGATTTTGTGACCCAGTATGACTTTATTCTAGCACCGCCCTTATAAATTCATCATTTTTCCCCTTCTTTTTAAATAGTTCACTAATATACTAAATTATATTCCTATAATATAGTATAGCTGGTCCGTTTGTGTTTCAGGGAGTTCTGTTGAAAATGTCCTTAATTACTTGAAATAATTATAGCTAATTCAAAGAGTGATTTCTTCCAACTAGTCCGGTAAAAGCGCAGCTCTTGCTCCAGGGTTTACCTCTCCTTGTCGGGCTGCTTTGCCCTCCATGTCGTTTCTCTTCTGCTTCAGCTTGCAGATCTCTGCCAGCAGACTCTCCACCAGGGAGCTGGACGGACCGATGACCACCGGCTCATCGCCTCCCATCGTCATGTACATCCGCTCATGTCTGACCAGCCTGGTCTTCAAGTCTGCAATAATATTGTCCTTGATGCAGAGCTGCTTGTTGAGCAGATCCATCTCCTCCCGCGTCTCATGATACAAGGTGTTCATTAAGCCGTAGCTCCGCGTTTTGTCCCTCCGCAGCGCGTCTCCCTCCGAGCCCAGGCTGCCGGTATCCATGGCGGACAAAGGTTTTAGTAGATTCAGCACCGATCGGGTCTTTTAATAATAATCCTCCAGCATTTGACGCCTCTGCCTCTCACCCCGTGTCTTTTAGAAATGCACCGAGGAGGTAAATTCTACCGGAGATTTGGCACATCAGTGTCGAGAATAATATCCCCGGACGGGGATTTCCTGGGGAACTTCCCCGCGGACTTTTTTGAGCGTCGTCAGAACGGAGCCCAGCCTGCCTGCCTGCTGCCGCCGTTCAAAGCCGCACAGCCGCGACACGGCAGTAAACCGAAGCTCCGTCAGACTCACGGCAATAACTGTTAACCTGCAAAAACTCATAAAAACACATTCAACTTTCTTTCGCTCGGGTTTCTTCGGCAGTGGCCGAAGAGGAAACCCGAATGCTGCCTTCAATGACGTCGTAATTTCGAGCTCGCGCCCCTTTGTTCGGCATGATCAAAGTCTCCATATGCAGGCGCCTTTCAGTAATTGAAAATGTTAACTTTCACCAGTGATTACATTAAAACGGTTCATTCAAGAACATGTTTCTGTTATGAAGCCACTGAATAACTATAGCTACTGTATCAGAAAATTACACCCATTGAGTTGTTCCTGTATTCCAGTAATTTTATGGTTATCTACTATTAAATATTCAAATATCACTAACTTTTTAAGCTAAAAAATATGCTATGTTAATTTTGTCTAAAATAGACCATCATTTAGACAAAATGTGTTGTAAACAAGCAATGGGGAAGCTGCAGACTTGAAAGCTGCCCTGCAGACAACATCATCAACATGGGGGACAAGCAACAAAGGTTGCTGCTAAAGAGACTGAACATAAGCATAAACAAGCCTTTAAATAATATTTAAAGAATAGTGGAGACTTGTGAGATTTATTTAATTATTAGTGCTTTATAAAATTTGAATTACATAAAGAAACAAGTTTGAATTTATGTAAATTATTGTTTTTGGTTCTAAACTAATGACACTGAGGGTTTCAGCAGACAGTTTACTGTATGAAACAATCATCCTAAAAATGCCTCATTCTCACATGTTACGTTTCCTGGTTTCCACACTGATTTTCAGTCAAATCGCAACAGGGACCTTAGTTTTTAAAGCACTTTCTTTCCATATTTGAAGCTTTTGTTCCGTTTTCAGATTTCCCAGAGCAACAAACGCATCGGAAGCTCTTCTTGGTCATTACGTAATTTTATTATTTGGTGAATTGCGCAGTTAGGGCATTGTCAGTGACTATTAACCATTGAATACGTGACACAGTAAAGGGTTTTGCATATTTCTTTCTGATTCAGTGGATGATGCACGGAGCTGTTCCAGCATTCCAGTGAATACGAGCTCATAAAGCTCTACTTTTGCAACCATTATCCTGTGTACTTGATATAATGTTCCTCATACTGAAGTGGATGGATTGCACCTTAGTCATAACATGATAAAGCCTTTTATCTAACTCGCAGGACTCCAACACGCTGATGGTGGTGAGATACATTGTATCTATTGCAATGCTGGATCCACAGGCTGCAGAACAAACTGCCTCCTGCCTTTTTAATGGTCACATATTAACTATGACACTGCGCCTCTCAAAAGTATTCACAACTGTTTAACTTTTTTGTGACAACAGTTGACTTCTGTGGGGTTGGTAAAATAGATATTTTGAAACATTTCACATAAATAATCTGAAAAGTGTGGTGTGAACATCTATTCAGTTCCCTTTACTCAGACATGAATACATTCTTGTGCAGCCAGAGGCAGAAGAGCAACCAGAAGATTTGGGCATTAATCAAACAGGAAGACCATGGTAGAGATCCACAAGCGCAGGTGGGAGAGTCTGCTGAAAAACAGTAAATTGTCTATGTCATAAATCTGGCTTTTGTTGAGGAGGGGCACAAATAAAGTCATAAGGAAAGAAAGTCTTTTCTTCAGTTTGTCGTCTCCAGGGATCAACGAGTGATGAGCAGGAGGAGAGATTCTATTAGGACAGAAAGGAGATGGAGAATTTTGTATAGATGTAATGTTCAATTCACATGTACTTACCCTTATTGATATTTATTATTATGATTTACAGAAATACAAGTTTGTAACATTTAATTAATACACTATTAGAAAACAATATTTTTTTCTCCTAACATTTTTTTGGATGAGAAATACTGACAGAAATGAGCTGGTAATGTCACAAAAATGTCAGTCAGAGTATCAGATTTCTCTAAATCAAATTAGGATGAAAACCTGACTGAGAAAAGTGGATGTCGTTTTTTGATTCAGCTATGGAAAATAATTCTAATTCAGTTGAAAGAAACATAGACAACTTCCAAAAAATATATACTTTTTGGAAGTTGGTGTTGGTGTTATTTACAGTTCTCTTCACATTTATAGTTATTTGTTCATTTGTGAATTAAAATCCTGATAGAAGCAGAGTAAATGTTGTAATGTGAGAACATGAGCAAACCTTTTCAGGACTGCAAGTCACTGTAAGAGAGGGAAGCATCTCTAGTCTAATGTTCTTCTATGCAGATACTGATTTGTTTAATAAAGTCAGGGAAAATTAACTGTAAAATGCCATTTCAAAACCAGTCTTGAAATATGATGACATTAATAGGTTTTAGCATTACGTAAAATAATCCAGGAACCCAAACACTTCAACTTTCCAAAAAGAAATCAATAATAGAATAGGGAAGGTAGGAGTGGGAGGTGTTATTATTAGTGAGCTCATTATCATCCACTGACCTCCATGTGATTCAGCAGGTTCTAAAGTTGGTACTTCTCTTACTTTACTTTCACTCACTGTGGGCTGCTTTGGTATCACAAACATGTGGTCAACTTTGACATTTTCTTTTTACCAAAAAAGTGTGGTCTGGGTTGTGGTTAGAGTTGAGTATAGTAGCAAAAGACACAGAAATGATCACCAGCTCACATATCATATTTTGAGCCTTTTGTTTCATCACCCTAATCTAAAATATGTATTTAAATATACCGAGTGTGAGTAGATGCACAGCGCAACAGAAGTGGGGAATCTTTTGTCTTGTCATACTGAAAATATTAACACATTTTGTGACATTGCTAGAAATCTCATATGTAGACTAATGTGTGTTTTTAGGTAGGTCACTGGGAAAAAACTCAGGTTGCTGGTGGACTACAAGAACAATTAATGTAACTGAACAATGTGAAACTGCTGTCTAGACTGTAGGAGTGTTAAATTCTTTTCTGACATTCATTCAAGAGGTTAATCAGACCCCCTGACCAGCGGGGAGTCCCAGGTATTCCTGGGTTAAACAGACCATGACACTGACTGACTTCTTTTGTTCTGAGGTGAGTCATAAATCAAATGACAGTCATGTGAAAGCATGTATCGAGTATATATATATATGTTAGAATGTTAGTATGTATATATGTATATATAGGTGATATAAAACTAAAATGGAAGATATAAGTTGCCGCGTTTTTTATTACCGCGTTTCTGAATTTCGATCTGTTGATGCCACCATTATCAACCGATAATGGTGGCATCAACTAGTTTTAGTTGATAAGAGCTAGTTTTACACAAACGTTTCTTAGTTTTACACAAACTAGCTCTCAAAAGTTTGTGTAAAAGTGAGAAAAACTGAGTTAATATAAAATATGAGACTTTGAAAGCAACCTAGCAAGTGTTCTTTGCTGATATAAAAAAATATAACTCGACAAAAAAAAAAATCTGTATCTAACTGCAGTGTCATGTTGATTCATTTATCAATTAATTAGAATAATAACTCCACCTCCCTCCCTCCCAAATACACACATAATTATCAGGATGATTAAAATGGGTCATTATAAACTTCCAAGCTGCACCTGAACATTCTGGTGTTTTCAAAGCTCATCAACACACCGCCACTTTAAAATGTTACCATCGGATTCCACTAGAGGGCAGTGTTCAGCTAGTAGTTATAAATCACCCCAGATCACTTCTAACCGACGACCGAACAAATGAAAAAGATTCAAACTTTATTCTGAACACTCATCCACACAAGCAACAAATGTACCTATTTAAACATGTAGCTAGAAACACCTGAAACTACTATACGTGGCAATATTGTATATTTACATCGGAAAACGTTTTAAAATGATTACATTAAACTCGTACTTTATTGTATATTGAATCACTGAATGTTATGATCAGATTTTGTGCTTGGAACAAACACAATTACTGAAGAAGAGGCAGATCCAAATATTAATAACCAAACAAAACAAAACAAAAAACTCAAACATGAAAATGAGCTCTAGAGTAAAAAAATAGTTTTATCTGAGGCTAATACAACAGTTGCTCACATAAAACAATCTGCTTAAAATATTATAGGGATGAACAGGAAGAGAATATAGCCAGCTATCTCTCATATTGACTTGAGAAAATACAGGGAATATATAAAAGTACAAATACTGTCTAAACATCCGACTATGAACACACACACGCACACGCAAGGATCACACTTTTATTCAATGTGCATCATGCAAAATTAATCTGTCTTTATGTATCTGACACAAAGGCTAAAAATACCTCTGGAAAAAGCTGGACAAACGTGGAAATAAAATTTTTATCCTTTTTCTTTTCTTAAAAATTCATTTCTCACCTCAGAGTTGTTTTTATATTGATGTTAAGTCACATTCACTAAAAAATACTTGTGGAGCTCTAGAACAGAAGGGCCTGAATAAAAATGTAGCTGTATGCCATCTGCTAATAATTTGGTAATTTTTAACGTCGGTCAGTGGCCCATAGAGTTTGCATGTGATGGTATTTTGTTCCACTTTAAATACAATCTTAGTGTTATTTACATAGACTGACTGGAGGGGGGGAAGGGGCTGAAGGAAACGCTCCATCTTTATAAAAAGACATGGTATTCCCCAAGTGTCCACTAGGGGGCCAAATTCAATTTACAAAGAGCTAAACATGACTAAAAAATTGTTCCATTAGATTTTCATAAACGTGAGGACCTCCCACATATTGTATCCTATATATACTTAACTGGATTAAAGCACCATAAAAATATGAAAAAAAAAAAAACAGTGGAGGAATCTGGGATATGTAGTTTCTGAGACCTTGGAGAAATCTGTTCTCTAGAACAAACCAAAAAACAACTCAGCTTGACAGAAAAAGCTAAACTAAACTTGACCAAAGATATGAAATGGAGCCTCCTTTCTTTCCTAACACTGCATCTTTCGAATGCTGCGTGAAATCCTCTTAAACTCGGGCTGTCCTCTCTGCCAGCGCTTCAGGGAGGTGATCACCAGACGGCCGTCCATCTTCTGGCCCATGACCAGGTAAGGCCCGTTGATGTCGTTCATCTCCTCACAGATACACCGCATCCCGTCCTTCAGCCACAGCACCGTCCTCCGCAGGTCACGCTCCGCCACGCTGTTCATCAAGTAAACGGTCTTGCTCTTGGTCTCCGGCACTATTTTGGTGTCACCATTAATGTAGGAGATCTCCTTGACTTTGATCTTCATAACTGGAAATGGATGTGGAGGGGAAAAGGGACAGAATTAGAAATAAAAGCAGCATTCAGCAGTTTTATTCTGTCTCCTTTTTTGACATCATATCATATGCCATTATCGTAATGCTAATCAGAGAATATACAAAAAACAGTTTTCAAAGGGAGATTTTGTTTTTAAGGGGGAAAAAATTATCCATACGTTTATGAAAAAAACAGAAGCTTGAGTTTTTAAATCTTGGTTAAATTGTGATTAAGCATTCTGGCTGAAATAAACAAGCCAGACCAAATCAGACCAGATCTAATTACTGTCTGACCTCTAGAACAGAACCTGCTTAAATACAGGTTCCAGGATAAACCAGGATGAACCAGGATGAACCAGGATAAACGATGCCATCAAGCAGAAATTCAAAACCAAATGAGAAGCAAAGTCATATCCGTCTGAAAATGGGTTGCAAGCACAACTTTGGACTGCTGCAAATCAGAGATAGAGCCATTCCCCCCAGATCCCCAACATTCAATGGCCTGCAGGCTTCACCTGTCTAAGTTAGAGTCAGTGTTGGTGAGTCAACAAAAAAAGTCGCTGGGCAAACAGAACATCCATGGGACCAAAGAGAACAAAAAAGCCTCATGTTTTCCTAAATAATAATAATAAAAGAAACATCTTGATGATTCTTTAGGTTTTAGGGGAAATATTCTGTGGACTGATGACATAAAAGTGTAACCTTTCAGAAGAGCATACCTACAGTCAAACATAATAGTAGTAATGTGATGGTCTAATGCTCCTTTGCTGCTGTATTTGTTGCTGGAATCATGAATTCTGCTTTCTGCCAGAATTTCCTGAAGGAGAAGATTCGACCTTCAGTTTGTGAGCTTGGATTCCATCCCACTCTGCAGCACACCAGCAAGTCCACCTCCGAAGGACGGAGAAAATACAATCAGGTGTGGACTTACATTTGATTAAGATGCTGTGGCAGGGCCTCCAAATGGAAGTCGCTGCCCACAGTGGCACAACCAGGTGTAAAGTTTAGGAGGAAAAAGGTTTTTCACATAGAGCTAGATTGGTTTGGATAGCTTTTACCCTCTTAACTAAATTAAAAATAAAAATAAATTATTTTTTGAAAACTGATTTTTTAAAACATTTTTGACTTGGGTTGACTTTGTCCAATATCAATATAATATTGTTGATCTGAAACTTTTGCACATGACAAAAACAAACCAACAAACTCCCCCCGCCCCCAGAAGAAATCTGTAAGAGGGAAGTGCTTTTCATAGCGCTGTAGAATCAGAGCGGTAATGAGAATAAAATGTTGCAATGAAAATCTACAAGACCTGAAAGTTTCTGTGCCAACTGCGACAAAGTTTCAAATATGCAGCAGTTAGTTGCTCTATGGTATTCTTTTTCTACTTATTGAACGCATCAATATATAGAAAAGGCTACGTTGGTGTATAACTACATTAGTCAAACATTTTCTTACTACTACTTCTACGTCTGCCTCTTTAATATAATCTTCAACATATTTTTAGAAAATTTTCATACATCTATATATAAAAGAAAAAAACAAATTTGTGATTCCAGAACAGACAGATAAAGAAAACCAGAAATCAGTAAGGGCAAGGAAAAAAACTAGATTGTAACATCTCTTCAAAGCAAGCTGGAGAATTTAACACCACAAAGTAACTTTGATGTATAATCAGGTTTGTGTTCTAATCAGAAATACAGAAAAAAAGTTACCAAGAGTCCAAAAACAGGATCCTATTTCACAAAGGGAGTGCTTGCAGGAAAACCATTTGATTTAAAACACTTCTTTTCCAAATTAAGTATTTTGACCGTTTCCCTTGTTGTGTGTGATGGAAGACCAGCTCTCTCTTCAAAACACCAAGACGTAAAACCAGCTGAGAAACTTAAACCCCATAAAAAGTGCATGAGACATCTGGGGCAAATGTACACCGTTGAAGAGTTTCCCGTAAGTGACTCACATTCAGAGGTTTAGATTACTCTAATTCTGCCTTGCATTTCTTGGAACCACCTCTGATGACCTCTTGGGGCCACTGCAGTTCACCCTGGGGACTAGTAAAGCCGGAGCACTTACCAAAATCATTCTTGCACAGGCTGTCAACGATTTCGTTGCCATTTTCTTCCGTTTCTTTGCAAGCATCGCACACCCTGGGCACTGAGAGAGAATTGAAAACGATGAACACTGCTCAATTTCCCATAACTGAACACAAAATGTTACCCAAGCACTTATATTTATGACAATGGAATGGAGATTAGATGCAGTCTGAGATGCAAACATAAAATGCACGTTTACGCACAAGACATTGGTCACAAATGCTTCAAATGAGAGTTTTGCAGATCTCTACCCTCTCTGGTGACAGGCACGACGTTCTCAATGCTTGCAGGCGGAATGCACAGGTCGTTGTCGAGCGGGAAGCGGTTGCAGTCCAGCATCTCCGGCCACGGGTAACCGAACGCGAGCATGACGGGCCCGCATCCGTGCCGGACGCTCTCGCACAGCGACCTGCAGGGCTGTATGGGCTCATCCAGGTCGTCCAGGCAGACGGGAGCAAAAAGCGAGCAGAGGAACTTCCTCGTGTCGGGGTGACACTGCTTCTGCACCAGGGGCGTCCAGGACGAAGCTTGCTGCAGGACCTCACTCATGGTTTCGTGTCCCAGCAGGTTCGGGAGGCGCATCTCCGTGTATTCTATGTCATTGCAAAGCAGGAGGTTTTCAGGGATTTGCTTGCAGCTGTTCTTTTTCTGGAATAAATCGGTCTGGCCGAAGTTGTACAGTCCGTGGATGGCGCCGGTGGAGGTTATTGCCACCCCCCACAAAACGGTCACAACTGAAATAAAGGCTCTCATTTTGTGTCTCTGGTGTAGGATTGTTCAGGCGTTCTGCAGGGCTGCAGGCTGCTGTGTGGATGGAGCGTCTGTCAGTGACCAACTCCTGCTGCTCACTGGAGCTTTTCTTCCAGACATGTCTGGGAGGAGTCTGGGATCCAAAGGCCCCTTTTATTCCTCAACAAAATTGGTTTCCTGATGTCAAGCAAACTGCAGACAGATTTGTCTTCTCAGGCAAGAAAAGTCCGAGCTGCAGCTCTCCTCTGCCTCTGGTGAGACGTAATGACATCTAATTGTGCCTCGGTGTTTTATCACCAGCTGTTTTCTTGACCGTTTCCCTTTCATTTCCAGCCTCTCGCCTCTTATGGAATCATAACAAAATCTGTCTGACTGGTTTCCCTCATTACACCCCAATCAGCAGAAATACACCCTGAGTGATCCTTTGGCTTGCTGGTCTTTGCTGTAAATAATTTGGGAATGTCAGTGGGGGCATTTAGCTCAGTTCAGTGGAGCGTTAATTTTCCATCATTAGCAGCGGTGAAGTCCTTTGGGCAGGTCTGCAGGTTCATAGCACATGGTGAAATATAGCTTGCCCTGGTGTGAGAAGCAGACCTCCACTCAGCACACCCAGGGGTGTAACCCAATCTGCCTCTCACCTCGGGCACTAAAGCTCTGGCTCCTATCCCCTCTGAAATCCCCGTGAACTGCGTTACACCGCAGCGTTTCCTCTCAGGCTTCAGATGTTTTAACATCGGACATGTGGAATTCCTTCCAGAAAGGGTCAACTCACCTGAGTCTTCCGTCTTGCCTCTTGTGGATTGTTGCGTTTCCATAAAGAGTATTTTTTGGGTATGTGTTCAGACGCCTGCTGCCGCCAGAGAATAATTACATGCAGAAATCACTTCTACCCTGAAAGAAACATGTTTCTCTTGCAATAATAAACTGATGAGAATTAATTCCCCCCCAAAAAACTTGTCAAATGTATAAACTTCTACCTCTGACTTCCAGTATTACTCTTGGAATGTAACTTTTTATTGCATGAGACATGTAGATTGAAAACACAGGTTGTTTATGTGCTCTGAATTACCCAACCCATTAAAGTTTATAAGTCTGGGTGCTTCTGTTTATTCATTTATTAAAACAGAGGGGATTTTGTCTTGAGGTGCTACTTCACTTTTTTCCTCTTCCTGATGGAAACAAGACAGAACCTATGAAGGGTTTACAGAACTCCATGTGTATTAGATTTTTTATGAAGTTTCCTTACTCATAAATGAATCTAAGATGCATTATAAGAACTTAATCAAGTTACGTCAAATTTATTTTTACAGCAGATTTCAGCAACAAGGCAGTTCAAAGTTTACAGTTTTGAAGCCAGCTACCCAAGTATCTACGACAACCTACAAACAAAGCTAGAAAATTAGCTAGAAAAATATCCAAAGCTTATAGAGTAAATTATGTTCAGCTAAGCACAAGTAGTTATCTATGTAGGTGTGCATATGATGTGTATATAAAATTAATATGTTAGCGTCCTCTAGCAGTGTAAGGAGATATGTTTCAGAGGATATAAATAAACCAGTCTACAGGCTTAAGAAGTTTGACTTGTTTCTTGTTGTCAAGTTTTATTACTAATAAAGAATTTATAGACTAACATGAACATGAATAGGGATAAGTAAAACAAGAGTGAGGCAAACTGGTTTTAAGACATTTGTCTCCTAACATGCTCTCTGTGTCACCTTATACAATTTCACAGACAGTTAAGGTCAGAGGTCAGTGAAGAGGTAAACTGATCCTGGGCCTGTGACTAGCATCACCCCAGCAGGTTCTCATTATAACTGAGTGGGAAGAAGAGACACCGTTGGTCAGACACACTGGACCATCTGCGACTCCACCGATTTTCTTTAAGCTAGGCACCAGTTAAACACAATCTCATTGCAACATGCAGCTAAGAAATACACTAAATAACTACACATTTTGAAAAAAAAATCTATTGACAATCTGAGCAGACCAATGCAAAAGCATTTCACACTATATAGTGGTATCTGTGTTCCATGTAAAACAAATTCATTACACTGAAGAACACGTTTTTCTTTAAAATATATGGATAGACTAGTTTATTTGCAAATGATTAGTCACTAATTTTCAATAATTTTACATCACTTTTTACTGAGGTAGTAATGTCAGTTAAGACAAACAAAACACACACAAAAAAAAATCAAAGTAGTATCTTCTACCATTCAGACAATAATGGGGCTTTGACCACACGTTCTTTGTTATATGTCAGGAAAACCAAAACAAGAAAGAAAACTGATTCATTAGCACTGACTGGAAAGTTAAGCAGTGAAAGTTAACTATGTTAAATAAAATTTCCAAGTTTAAATTAGGAAATTATCCAGAGTGAGAACGTCTGGTGTTTCTTGTTAACTCTGATCTCAAAATTCAAAATGGCTGCCTTGCATTGGATCTTAGTAAAGGCTGCAGTCTGCAGTCACAATTAGAGAAGGCTCTGATTCAGTGATTAGTAAATGCTTCAGAATCTTTGAAGCATTTTTTGTTAGGATGATCCTTGTTCATATTTTATGTATAAATGTAAGGTTGGTTGTGGAATCCTATGATAACATCCAATTTTAGTTTGTCTAAAAGGCACTGGTAATGTTTGAAATCTGTAAGTTATACATGACCAGCGCTGAAGCTTGAAGGTTTACTACGGATACTTAACTTTAGGCCAAAGTGCAAGAAACATTTTATTTGGCATGAAATTATTTTCAGATTTAAATCTTACATAAATACTTTTGGGTTTGTGAAAATAAAGTACAATTATGGGTACAAATACTTGGCTGGATACTTAACATGCTAACTTGACATCAATTCTGATGCTGTACCGTGGCGTTGTTTCTTCGTCTTGTGTAGCAGATCACTTGTGGTTCTTTTGCCTGAAGTTAGACGTGTTAGAAGTGCCTCCTCTCTGGTGCTTCTCATTCCAGTGATTGAATTTCTACCTCAACATCTTATCAAGTTCTGCAGAGATCTGTTCATGACTTGCAGATGACAGTCAGGTTCCCTGCCTGTACGTCTTTCTGAGTGTTTCTGGTTTCTGAAGAGAAACGTTTCTAAAAATCAGTATCTCATAAAGATGAGCCTGAATGATCTCAGTGGGTCATCAATTGTTCGTCCTTTAGACTTGAATCGAAAATGAGTGTGAAATTTGTACTTTCTCTATTTGGGCAAAGTCACTGAATAATCTTTTTTCTCCTAACATAAAGCTTTTAGTGCACAAGCTGCAAATCTTCTAAAAGCTATGGATCATTTGCTGGTAGAAGGATTGCATTGTATTCCTGCTTAGTGGGGTCTTAAGGGTTAAAAAACAAAAAGCAAACTAACACTCCTAATTTTAGCAAAGGTAGCAGTTGTTTAACATGTGACCCACACTGACCCCTAGAATACCAGACACAGTCTCAAGAGTAAATAAAGGTTTGGTGTTCAATCACAGCAGTGACACCCTGACAAGGACACATTCTGTGTGTAACTGCAGCTGAGAAGGTCACCATCCTGGAGACGAACTGGGATAATCTTAAACTCAGAAGAATCTCTTCAGAGGAGATTCTAAAATCTAAACTGCAAATGATTTTCTACAAAAAGGAAGTAAGCAAATGTTCCACTTTGACAAATGACAAACATCGCAGATGAAAACAACAAAAAAATTTGTTTTTATGGCCATTGTTTTAGGAGATATGCACAGAATTACAATAACATGCGATGTCTAATCCCTAACAATGTGCTGTGAAGGCATGGTTTTATCTGGAAGATGTGAAGCATCTCCCATCCAGTCCCATCAGAAACTGGACGGGAGACGGACACGTATGGAGAGCCATTTCAGCCAAAATTAAATAAATAAATAAATGAAATAAACAAAAAATGAGTAAAATAAATAAAAAAATGAACAAAATGAGTGAAATAAATTAAAAAATTGTTAAATAAATAATTTATCTTTTTCATTTACTCATTTCTCATTAATCTATTTTTCATTTAACCACTTTTCAATAATCTCTTTTTCTATTTACCAATTTTTCATTAATCTATTCTTTAATTTAACCCTTTTTCAATTTCTTTTATCCATGACCCCGATTTCCTATTTCCCACTTTCATTAATCAAATATCTCATATATCCCTTTTTACTTACTCATTTTTATTTTCTCTATTTTTCATTTACCCATTTTTCAATAATCTCTTTTTCTATTTACCCATTTTTCATTAATCTATTCTTTAATTTAACCATTTTCCAATTTCTTTTTTCCATTAACCCAGTTTCCTATTTCCCACTTTCATTAATCATTTTCTCATATATCCCTTTTTTACTTACCCATTTTTCTTTTCTCTATTTTTTATTTAACATGTGTTTGAAAAATTGTTAATTTTCTCATTTTCCAATTTCCCTTATTCATTTAGTATTTCCGTATTTTCTTATTTATCACATTCTATTTTCCCCCTCAAAACTTGGAAAAAAGGGGGAAAGAATAAATGCAAATGAGGAGAGGCACGTCATCAGGCTACAACTTCCCCAATTGGTTGGTTAGCGGAGCCTCACCTGTCATCATGGAAAAATAATATAATCATTTATAAATATATTTTCTCCCTGTGGTTTGTCCTAAAATACCTATTTTTTTTTTCATTTAATTTAACCAAATGTGATTTTTTTTTTCATCAAAATCGTTGAATTTTCGCATTTTCCCATTCAAATGCTTGGAAGTGAAACAGGTGAGGCTCAGCTCGCTGCTGCCTCACCTGGGATTGCGCAACCTCTCGCTTACTGCACCGGTTGCCACTCTCTATGACAGCATGCTCCTTTTGTGTGTATGTCACCAATAAAATGGTTAAAAACATTTAATGTATGAACTGATTTTCCATAATTTAGCTTATGTATTTAATGTACTGTGTTTTTATTGTCACCAACT
>CAEGAF010126071.1:0-12248 GCA_903067075.1 Micropoecilia bifurca
GTGAGCCAACACAACCCTGCAACATCCAGAGCCTTAAGGAACTCCGGGCGGATCTCATCCACCCCCGGGGCCTTGCCACCGAGGAGTTTTTTGACCACCTCGGCAACCTCGTCCCGAGAGATTGGAGAGCCCAACCCAGAGTCCACAGGCTGTGTATATTATGTTTATAGTAAAAAAAATCCTCACTTCACTATTAAAATTCGTTACCGGTTATTATAACTTTCAGTGCAAATTGTTGTCCGTTCAGCTCTTCAGCTGTGGCTGGTGTTAAGAATTCTAAATAGCAAATCCATCATCATTGTCCATAACCCACAATATACCACCAATAAGAAGTGCTGTTCATAGTTTACCAGCAAGTTGAATAAAGACTGAGAAGGTATCCAAACTTATCTATGCTGTGAACATGAATGTCCACGAGGAAGACAAACCCCAGACAGCAGCTTTATTCACTCATCCATGATGTGAATGATGTCAAATGACATGTAGCAAAAGGTGGTCAGTAAAGCAGAAACAGAGACAGACAGGAGCAGGCTGAACATTTACCAACACAAAACATGCAAGCTGTGTTTATATCTTTTTGTAAATCTTCTGCTTAAAGATCATTTGAGCTACTTTTATCTAGACATCTATCAAAAAATTTGGCAGCAGTACCCTAAAAATGACTCGTAATGCATTTTCAAAGAACTGATAAAAAGGCTTTGCTGAAAAAAGAATATTCAACATGTGAAAAAATTACCTGCTATTACTACAAACCAGGAATCCAAATACAGAGAGGGAGACATCTGATCACATTTAGCTAAAAATAAAGCAGCCTAACTTTACAAATCCACCCTTTTATTGTTTTTCATCAGATTAGGAGGTACATTTGTTCAGTAATAACCGTTACAAAAGCAATTAACCCATTCCAAAAGTTTGCCAAAATAGTAATTTAACAAGAAAGAGCCAAAGTGACATGTGGTTAGTACGTTTGGTTAGACTGCATCTTCATATGAGAATGCATGGTGGAAAACTACTGTTTAAGAAATAAAAAAATAAACAGATAAAAGTATGAGAATAAACAGCTATTACAGGGCAACAACTTCTCAAATGTAAGAGCTACAGAAAGCTGATAACAGATGTCCCAGGGGAATGCGCATCTCAAACTAAGAGAGGAATCACTTCGTCTTATAGATCACAGTCGGAAACAATCTCATGCACAGCCCTGAAATAATAGCCTTGTTGAAAACATCTCATTTTTCTTTTATCCACAGTAACTCTGCATCCCTATTCTCTAAATCAGTAAGATTAAAATGGGGCCGTCATGTGTGTTGTGTGTCTTACATGATACCTTTAGGGTTGATCAGTTGAACACAGCCTTCCATCAAAGTGGAAAATTACTACAGAATCACTGATGTGCCTTCATTATTACCTCATTTATGCTTTAGTTTCTTTCCCTTTTCTCTAGATTTTGCCTCAAGCCAATTTCATCTTTAATGATTCACAAGTGTCATAAACAATCGCTTTCTTCTCATGGAAACAGGAAGAAAAGATTCTCTTCATCGCTTCACGTCGCTTTGTTTCAGAATCAGAATTGTGGGCACAAACAAGGTATTTGACTTTGGTTTCAGTACTCGGTGTACAGACATTAATTATGAATAAAGATCTAACATAAAGCATCAAAAGAAGACTCTCTAAATGTATGTACAACCGTTTTTTTAAATAAACAAAAGAAAAACAAAGAATGGCAGGTCGTTGTTGTGAAATATGATCATTTTGCTGCACAGCAAAAATTGCTGTTTGTCTAATTATATCTGAATAAACACCAATGGATCCCATGTGATTTTTTTTAATATAATAAATAAAAATGAAAAGAAATATCTCAAGTTATTCAAGTGAGGCTTCACTACACCAGCCTCAATCGCTCTTAACTTCTTCATGTCTGACATTTTGGTGTATTTTTGTCTGTTTTTGTTTGCAAATTACCAGCATGCTCATCTGTAGGTCACCCGACCAGCTTTGTTTGATCAACAAAATAGCCATGCATAACTTTTTATGTCTTTGCAAATCATGAACATAAAAATAGTACAATAGTGTGTAAAATATGGTTGCCTATCTCTTGAGTTGCAGCTGATAAAACCACAAACAGCAAACTGACATAAGGTATGAAAAGATGAGCATCATCAGTGACTCTTGTACTGATCACACAAAAACTGCCACACCTGGAATGAGATGAGTCCAAACACCTAATGAAGCTGCTCTCATTCCTTCTCATGAGCTATAATTTGATTAAGCCTTTGTTTTGAAAATGTTTGGACTTGGTTGTTAGTCTAATAGTCAGCAATGCCATTCAACCTTATTTCTTACTTCCTAACAAACCATGACCAAAGTGTTACACTCTGTCAGGCATGTGTTTCCTGATGAGGACAGTTACTGATAAACTCAGTCACATCTATCAACCATAATGTCTTTTTCAGAGCTGATGGACACAGCTATAAAACTTTATTTAAATGCTAATATCAGGCAGATTAGCATTCACAGGTGTAATGTATTCTCCGCTGCATGACTCTGTTCACAGCAGGAACATTTCACATCGAAAAGATTCACTCTACAGCAGTTTCTCGGTGATCTGGTGTTATAAAAAGAAAAATTTAAATCTGTCTGAGAACGTCTTACTGCCTCATTGAAGAGGTCGAATAAGGTCAGATTCAGTTAAATATAATTGCAGGAGTTCGTTATCTCGGCTGAGTTATGGCGTATATTTGAATTATTATCCACATAAATGCCCCAGGACCTCTGTAACATTTCTTGAATGATAAAATCTAAACTTTGCCTGTGAAAAAAAAGTTCTATGTTTGAAATCAATGTTATAAAAAATTATTAATCTGTTTCTCCTATTTGAATGAACACATAGAAAAACATAAGTCAACGGCAATACCGTTTTGGAACATTTGTAAAAAAAAATTATTTCCACTTTGAACTTGTTTAAGTTGAACCCTCATTTTGGGGGATTTGAAGTTGTTTCCAGGCAAAATGAGACAAAGTCCCTTCTGGGAGTTCTGGGTCTACTCTAAGTCTGTTCCTACATAAAAATGAGAGCAGAAAACCTCCACAGGTAGCTGCTGGGAAGGCGACTTTATCAGATGCCCAAACGACCTCAAATTACTTCTTTTGATACGAAGGAGCAGCATCTCTACTGCCGGCTCCCTCTCATCACTAAAACGAAGTCCAGCCGTTTTTAGAGGAAGATCGGCTGTTTGGGTCTGGGATTATTCTTTTCCTCATGATCTGTATCTCAAGACTACAGGCTTGATAAATTGGGAGCGTAACTTTTAGGCTCACGTCTTTCTTCACCATGACAGACGAGAACACAGAGTGTGCTGAGAATGTAAGCAAATATTTACCAGTCACATTTACCAGGTTGTGCCTTAGGAGAATAAGTTTTAAGTTTTCTCCAGATGTGGAAACACTGAACTAAACAAGCAAACCTCCACGACTTATCAGCAGCAATGTGAGGGTGAAGATCTGAGCCAGGATGAAACCAACTCGGCTCCCCAAATCGCAAGTCTTCCCTCTCTCACAACCCTCTTTCCTGTCAGACAGCTGGGAAATAAAGAAATTAATTAAATTAAGCAAAATACTATGAACCCAAAAATGTACAAAAGATGAAAGAAAAAAAGCAATGGCTCACGCAGAATTATGTCAGTTGCCTTTTAGCTGCTTCACATTTTTAAAATCTCCAGTTCTACTTATTGGATTGATATTTGCTGACTCTGGACGTCAGTTGAGACATGTGCCTTCTCTGGCTGTTTGAGCATATGTTAAAATGTTATAATCCCCAACCGGACTGCTGCCCATTCTACTCTGACATTTGACTTTAACTGGTATTTTACTCCACAAAGCTGCTGCTCATGGTGCATTTGATTAATTTTTGAATCAATCTCTGTAAACTTGAGATGCTTATGAATAAAAACCCCCATAGATCAGAAGTTTCAGAAACTCTCATTTCAGAAATACACACCAACAACCATGCAACATTTAAATGAAAAGTGTTTGGGTTGAACTTTACCAAGTCTAGATGCCCAATTGCATCGACTTGCTGCAACAACATTGATGAAAAGTGGTTGGTGGGTTTTCCTCTCCTTATAGCAAGATGACTTTACCCATTTTGGTTGGCATCATTATCCAGAGGGAGGCAGCAATAACTGATGTTGAAGATTTGGACAACAATAAGTGGATAATTATATTTTTGTATATTAACATGTTTCAAGCCACCAGCAGAATCTGATTAGGCATCACCATTAAAAGAGGAAACTTCTCATTCTTCTAGATTCTTGTAAAACTCCATTTATTCCTTTGTGGCATTTTCAGAGGCACAAAATGGGCCTGCAGTGGGTTTAGTGGACTTTAAAACAACAAGTGACAGTTGAAGAACAAAAGCTAATTTGATTCATGAGTAGATTTAATGGAAGATACAGCGAAGCATGAGATCATCTTTAATGTACCTCCAGTGACTCTTCTCCATACGTTCTCCCCAGCTGTCACCAGCAGAGAGCAGAGAAGGAAGCATGGTGCACTTTGCCAGCTGAAATATAAAATAAGGATAGGGACAAAAGAAAAAGCATAGCAGCTTGTGGAGAAAAACTAACTCTACCCACTGACTTTCAATGTGTGCATAGTGATCAAATAAATGTGTCTAATGTTCTTTAATTAGTGATGGATGGCACTTTTAGGAAATAAAGTCATGGAACCTACATTTATTAAACGTGGTTTTCAGTGTTTATTTAAATGTGCAGGCTGTGTGGCGTTTACCTTGATATGCTCAGTGTTAACCCTCTTAGTGCTACTGCAGAAGTCAATACCTGCATTTGTCTTTCTTTCCATTCTTGGGGAAAAAGCCAATCAGCAAAAAGGAAATTAAATGCAGCTCATGGATTGGCTACTTTGCAAATGCCAGCCAATGACATGTGAAGTTGCATTGTGCCAAGTTATTCCAGCTTCCAAATGCTTTTTCTTCCAAAATATTTTATGTGCAATGGAAAGTAAATAAAAATAAAAAATGATTTACAGGTGGATTATCCCCAAAAAACAATAGTTACTTTCCACAGGAAATTCTGTAATTAGGCGAATCCATAAATAGGCAGAGATCCAATATTAATTAAATGATGACAGAAGTTAGGGATGTAACTCTACACTACATCATTCAAATTCAGTGGAAGAGCTTTGTCTGCATAAATGTTATCTGATTATAGCTTTAACTCCAAAGTGTTTTTGTAAAATTCCTCTAAGAGCAAATTTATATGAAAAATATGAATGCTTGCTATAAATTGAAGGTAGAAATATATCCACAAATTATAGAATTATAGTTAAGTATTTTTCTGTTTACTGCATATTGTTTCAAATTTCACTAACATAATTCCAGATTGTGCAGTTCTGTCAGATGCTATTTACTTATGAACATATGAAACAAAACTCAAATTCACAAAAGCACAATTATTTGTTTTGCATGACAAATGCCGTTTTTCTTTATGTGCAGTTGCCAAACTACAAAGAACTCGGAAGGATTGAAAGATGTCATGTTTACATTCCACTATTTTAAGCAGAAACTGTTTCTTTTCTCCCTTCCAAAGTTTTTAATAGACATTATTATTTCAATAACGGTAATATTAGTCTCTCTTGCGTCGGTGTTGTTAAAATTTCTCACACGAATTATGCAAAAATAATCAAAGGAAGTGAGATACTTGTTATTTTGAAGTAGCTGAAAAGCATTCATCTGCATTTTTTGCTTGAACGTTTTTTTTATTTGAGAATGTTTGAAGAGCTGCGCTTGCGGAGATGATTCCTAATTCAAGCTCTATTCAACTGGCGTCTCATTATGCTGCCACAATTACACAATATTGTGCTTGGCTTCGTGTGTCTGGGGGGATATTGCTTTTCACACCTTCACTGAGATACGCTTTCACAATCAGGAAGACAAAAGCATCCAATAAAGCAAAAGAAACATGAAATCTGATATAGAGGGGAAGAGATGGTCCTAAATTGGGACACACTTGATATTTCAGCAGGAGTGTTTCATCTCTGGGAGCAGAGGGTGTCTTTGAATCTCACAGCATCCAGAAAGACACTTGGATCAGAGGTGGTGAGGCTGCATTGAAGGGGAGACCAGTGGGGGGTTTCCTTCCTCAACCTTTATCTAAAGAATACCGGTACGGGAAGGTAAAAATGACAATGATAACAAGACAGGAGGAAGGGAAAACAATGAAAAAAGGTAGATCCATAGTATTGCGCGTTTCATGTGTGTACAGTAGTGCTGCGTCTGCATTATTTAAAGTCTTTCATTAACATGAGGCTGAAACGGACTGGATCAATACTCAGAGCAGGACACAAAGCTCTTCATGGGGCTATTACTGCTCCCTCTGCAGACATCAAGATCATGATTAGGAATAATTGCAGATGGGGGTTTAACTCATCTGGAGATAAAACACTCCTGCTCAGGTCAAGGATCAGGTATCTAGTATTGATGCATCCTGAAACCAAAATGTTTAGAAAAAAGATGATCAATTATGTTCTGTGATGTGTGTGGGTGTTAAATGTACAAGCAAAGCTGGTTATTTTAACTAAGCATTGAAAGAAATTAAAGTCTTGTACCATTTCCTCAGTGGATCTGGATTATACCAGCCAGAAATGAAAAGTAAGAAAACCAGTTAACATTTATTTTCAGATTCAGCAACTTTAATCTAAGAAAAATCAAATAACCACATCAATTTTTAAGTGGTTGGACCCAAAGCAGCATTTACAATTATCACTGATTAGGAATAACACACATTTTGTTCATGTTTTTGCCTTTTTTTTGTCTGAAATATTCAACACCTTTTACTGTGGAAACAAGTAAACTGGCAATTTAAACACTGTATGAACCAGACAAAAATCTGATGAAAAATGTGTAAATGTGTAAAGTTCCACTCTGCTTCCTATTTAATCTGGAGCCTCTGATACCAGGGCATCCAAACAAGTCACCATGTTTAGATAAAAGCAAAATCATGTATCGTTTTCTTTCCATTGCCCAATTAAGTGGTACTTTGTTTCGGCTTATGACATGAAACATCCATAAAACTGTGTGAACTTTTGAACTTTTGCTCATTTATTTGCAGAGACACTGATATTCCTTCTGTAAAAAAAATCTAAAAAGACTTGAGAATTCCATATTTTAGTTATGCCTCAACAAAACAACATGACGGTTGCCTCAAACAAATGTCCTCCCAATAGTGGTTGGAAAAGTCCTCTTGTTGCAGGAGAAAGCTTAGCACTCATCCATTTCCTCAGATTACCAGTTAATTTATAAAGTGCTTGTTCTACTCTGAGCAGCCAGCTGACTCATTGAGGTCAACCTAGCATCTGTTGGACCTTTCCCAGAAATATGTTGTGTCCTGTTCGACCCAAAAGATATTTGGACTGCATTGAACAAACGCCTTTTGCCAGAGACAGAAAATATATCCCTCTAGTCCTTTTACCAGGCTTGTAAAATGCTTTAAACCTTCTCCAGCCTGAAGCAATGGACATAAAAATCTGAAAGTGAATAAAGAAACGGTAAAGAAGGACACCAAGCATCCTCTTTAAAAGGGAAAAGAAGTAAAAATGAGGGACAGCAAAGAAGGACGGAAGCTTTCTGAGATTTAAAGAGAGTTGAGAAGTTGTGAAAAGAGGTAAGACTCTTGGAAGCACAATGAGAAAAACAAGGACAAAAGTAATAATTCACCAGTGGAAAACTAAATGTTCAGAGGAAGGACGAAAGACACAAAGAACAAAGATATGGATGAAAGATGGATGATACAGGTTAAAGCGATGAAGTAAATATAAAATAAAGGAGACACGGACAAAGGGAGCGAATATTTGCAGTGAAAAATGGAAAAACGGTGGGAGAACGAACACGGGATCGGAGAGCAGATGGACTGAAGCCAACGGCACATGCAGTGTTAAATGGAACAAGAGGGGGCAACTTCTGACTCCCGGAGGATTTTCTTCAGATCATGAAGCATGAAATCACAAAGATGCAAATGCACCAATGTTTAAAACCATGAAGATTGCAGCAAAAATCCTGCTCAGTTTCACTAACATACATTAATCCTCCTCCGTTTGATCCTTATCTTTTTTTAAAACTTTTTTAAGATCGTACAGGCTGACATGACTAAAACATATCAATCATACTGATTAGCTTGTCTTATACAATCTGAAGAGTTTATAATTTTCTTCAAAGATCAGTTGAAGCCTGTCTATGCCGGCTTCTGATAAATAATATATCCCTTTGCTGCTGATTGATTTTCAGCTTCGCTCTTTGATTGCATCTAACCATAGATGTTTTCATCCATGTCCTGCTCACATCTGGGCTGAAATTCTCAGCATTTTCTTAAATGGACAAATAAGTTGTAGCTCCAACCCAGATCAAGCACCATACCATTACTGCTCTGTTGCTACTTCTATACAAGCAACATTTTTGCTCACTATTAGACATTATTGACATTGTTTTCACAAGATATTGGTTTGTAAAAGATGCTGGTTGAATTTAAGCAAACCTTTTGTCCAAGTTGAATCCTATTTAAGAAGAGTTAACATACATGCTTTGTTCCGACCCAAATGGTTTGTGGTGAAGATATGGCATATTGTGAAAAGGTACAAGAGATAAAAATACTTCTGCCAGGCTTTTTCTTGCTAACAGAGACCTTGTGGAATTGATTCCTTCCTTTTCACCAGTTGTCAAAGTTGACCAAATGTATGAAAACCTTCGGCTGTTGAGAGCTGAAATTTTTGACAGTTTCATCAAAAAGTCGTCACTCTGGTCCATGTCGCATTTCATGCACTTCATATTAAGAGAGCAACTAGAGGGAGCATAATTGTATCTAATTTACTGACATTAATTTAAGCAGGTGTTTGTTCCACCTTTAGAAGCCTGACAACTCAAACAATCTCTAAGGTGCGGGTTAAGCCTCCATGGGGAAAAAAACTGTCAGCTTAATAGCCCCTGCCTTGCGCTGATAAGTGCCAAGGTGTCTCCCAGTCTTTGAAAGTAGGTGGATAAAGCTTCTAAAACCTTTGTGTAAAGGCACTGCGAAAACATAGTTCAATGTCTTTATATTTTTTCCTCTTTGAAGTGAATTGACATTCAGCCCTGGAGTTTGTTTGGAACCTCTCAAACTCCTCCATTGCATTATTTTAAGTTGGAGCAGCCCTCTTGTCCTTGAAAATCTCTAGCAGGTTATCTGCCCCCTGTTGCTGAGAGGGAGGCTGATCGAGACAGACATGTCAGCATAAGCCAAAGAGTCTGTCAAACTCTATATTTGCAACAAAACATGCTGGTTGATGTGAACGACTCTCCGTAGAACTGCAGGACATTGAAGAAAGTAGGGCCAAGAGATAGATGGTCATGTGACTTGAATACAAGAGCAATATGTCTGTGGTGATGACAGTCAATTTTGTCTGACAGTCAAGGGGCTTGGAGAAAGTGCACTCCACCTCAGGCAGCGGGGAAAGCTGATGCTATCAGCGAGGGGGGTACTTATCTGTTTTCACGGACATACTGTACCACATAATGCACATCCTAAATGTAATTCCACCAAACAACTGCAGCCTCTCACCCTCACATCCATTCCTGAAGCTCTTCCCCACCAAAAATCACCATCTGCAAGCAAAACCAGCCAAAGGTGGGTTTCATTTGAGACATGCAGGCACAGAGTCAAGTCCTAAACTTTGAATTTTAAGTCATGAGTCATTTGACCAAATATGTTCAACATATTTGGTCAAATTCCTTGAGTTATGTTTGGCAATCGCCAAACATAACTCAAGGAATTTGTCATTGATGAAACTACAAAAGATAAAAAATAGTATCGACACCATAGAACCTAGTATGACAATAGGAGAATATTTGTCTTTTTTGCTCCACCTCTCATGTCAAAATATTGGCCATTTTGTACAATATGTTTTCTATGGGACTATTTTCACTTTACAATGACACTGTAGATACTTCCATGCCTAATTTCTAAATTACATGAAAAAGTAAACTTGAAAATAGAAATGTTCTACAATATAATTCAATATATATACAATATATATAATAGCCTAATAATTACACTTTGTTACTGCTGCCTGCTTGTATACTAGATGTGTGGCACGGATAAAACATAAAAGAAAAAAAAACAACATAATATTCAAATTGTATTCTGACATGGAAGCTGAAAGGATCCCATGGTCCCTATGTGCTTCTTAAAAATGATATTGATTTTTTCTCCCTTTTCCTGCAGCAATTCCCCAGAGTACAGTAGTTTCTTTTTATCCCCTTGGAGTCTCCTTTGATACCAACAGGCCACTGCAGACCCTGTATTTCACCTGAAAGGGATTCATCTGATGATCAGAGTTTATCTGTGCCCATCTTGTGAAGATATTCTTTTGAAATATCAGCTGCAGGTATTTGCAAAACTCCTCCAAGGTTTTCTTTGTATATTGCTAAGAAAATATTGAAATTTACTTATCGATCTTGCTTGTGCTTTGTTGACTTGATGCCTCCCACTGGCTAGTTTTCTTCTGATTATGATGTGGCACATTATGCAGCTGCAATGAGAGATTTATATACACTCATCATCAAAATATATCTTTTAATAATAGAGCAATTGTAAATCTGAACAGCTTTTTTTTCAGGCTGGCGTTACTATGACATATACTTAATGAATTTGAAGACAAAACAGATGAGCAAATGTACAAACTGTAAAAGCGGGGGGCTTGCAGTTGGATGGCAAAGCCTGGCAGTTCCTTACCACATGTCAGAATGTCCTTGGGCAACATACACTGGCTCTGACCTACTCTGCTCAGTATGAATTAGATGGGCATGTGTGACTTGAAGTGTAATCACACTTTAAATGGCCATCAAGCTGATAATAGCTTTTTAAAAACAAACTATTTGTGATTTAAAATCTGTGTAATTAAATACAGCACTGTTGCCTTGCATCAAGAAGGTTATGGGTTAACAAAAAAAGGTTCGGTTTTGAACTCAGTACATGAGATTTGAATGAAATTTGCATGTTCTCCAAAGTCCAAAAACATGACTTAAGTTGAGGGATCTCAGCAAATTGTCCTTAGCTAGGAGTGTGTGTGAGTGTGTGTGTGTTTCCCTGTGATGGACCAGGCTGGACCTCGCCACTCGCCCATCACCACTTGAGATTAGTCAAATCCCCCCAACCCGCCCCGAGGCCATGCGAGGAGAAGAGGGTATAGTTAATGGCTACAAGGGTAAATAAATTCAATTATTATTTGTTTTTAATTCTTAAGATATGATAAGAGTTATAATAGAAAGCCATCATTGTTGTAAAAAGATAAAAAAAATAAATAAGAGCTTCACATCACCAATAAAAGTTTGCCCTGGTAAATCTTTACACAAAACCAGTTTCAGATTTTCTCCTGTCAGATTGATGAGGGGACAAAGCTTCTGATCAGCATTATAGGTTCTTTGTATCCGTCTCTGCAGACATCTATTAGATTTAATTGGTGATCTCGCAATAAGATCATATCTGGAGGCTCAGCTGGCTCTGGTTTCCATCAACATCTTTGACATCAGATCTTTCATTCTGTTTCAAGCTAACAACTGAAATGTCCTGGGAGTTTTCCTGTGTTTATGGAAATGTCTGGACTCAAGACCCAAGGTTACCTGCCCTCAGCCACCTGAGCTCTACAGCTTCAGATATTTTGTTTATTTTGAACATGACAGAAGTATAAAATCACACACAACATGAAATGCAAAAGACATATTTTGTACTATATTAACATACTCGAAAAGGAGTAGGATACTTCGTTCTCATATACACTAAAAATGTAGTTTACAACTATTTTTTGACATGTAAAAAAATATAGGCATTAATAGTTCTAGACCTTATATACATTTTAAAAATATAGAATGCAAAGATCTAAATGTTATGTTCTTAATAATGCAAATGAATCTAGGTTGTCCCTGCATCTCTGATTAGAGATGTTTCTTCACATTATTATGATGGATGCAACAGCCATTCATTGATTTTTTTTTTTTTTTATCTTTGCCAGAAACATTTTTTTGACCTTTATGAAAACTAGATTTGTGCATCTGAAGAAAAAAAAATCAAAAGAAAGACAAATAGCACGTTTGTGGTTAGGGATTTTAAAAATTTTCATCAAATTTATGCAGCATATTGCTCAATTCAGTTTATAAAAAAAAAAAAAAAAAAAAAAAAAAAAAATATATATATATATATATTTAT
>CAEGAF010126098.1:0-27767 GCA_903067075.1 Micropoecilia bifurca
AAGAAATATAGGTCACCAAAACTGTCTACTTAAATCTGCCTTTAGTGTATATAAAAACATTAATGAAAGATACTTTGCACCAGATTTAGCTTAAACTAGTTTCCATCTGTAGTCTCTGTGAAAATCAAAATAGAAATTCCACAAAGTGAATTTGAAAGTAAAATTGAGTGGAATGAAATGTTTGGCAGACAACAGCACAAAAGATAAAGAAACAGCCACAGAGAACTACAATAAAGTTGAATTGCACAGTTTGTATTTGGGCTTTTATGTTAAGCCAACACAGCTATGTGAGAATTTTATTATTATTAGCCTGATATATTGAAATTTTCAGCAAAACTAAATCTACAACTTAAGTTTGTGTTGAAAAGAACACAAGAGTTCTTTCTCATTTCGTTAAATGAATCAGCACAAAGAGTCGACTCGGGTACGGGCGGCACACAGCATAGGTTTCAATATGGCCTCATCTTATCAGACCCTCCCTTTCAGTTCAGGAATGTCATTATAGTGCAAGTCAGGACAGGAGCTGATATATGATATGACAGCACAAATATGTGAGGTTAACAAAATGTTTTCGGCAACTTTATGTGCAATAATTCTTTCTAGAAATGCATTGTTACGTTTAAAAGAATAAATCCGTTCAAAGACTGAACTTAAAACTGGTTACAGCCAATCAGTGGATAATTAAGCCGTCATGTGACATATTGCAGGCTGATTTTCACACAAGCGGGGAAAAAGACTTCAATTTATGCGGAAAAGTTAAATCGATTCTTTTCTTTTATTAAGTAGGAGGAATTCCACCTTTTACAATTATTCGCATGAAATTAGTGAATGTTTTAGGCTTGTCATGAAGCATTAAACGTCTTACCGGTTCACTTTCTTTTGAAAACACCTGAGTATGTTATTCAAATCATTTCCACGTCCACACCTTACCGGAGACAAAGCGGAGAAACGCCCCCAGGTGGAGGGAGGAGAGGAGAGCCGAGCAGCCAGGTGTCTGAACGGCGCGGCTCCCACAATCACGGTTCTTCTCTTTCTTTGTTCTGGCTTTAACAGTTTTACTCATGGATTTAACAAAGGAATCCATCATTTCTTTGCTCGAGGCTGAAGGGGGGAAAGTGAAGAAATGTGACCTGGAGGCACATTTTAAATCCTCGGTGGATTCTGTGGATCCGGCGGAGAAGGACCGGAACAGGGAGAACTTCAAGACTTTAGTGAACGACGTCGCCTACGTCAAGGCGATCGACGGGACCCGGTTCGTTATTCTCAGAAAAACGAGCCGGCGTTTTCTCGGAGGGAGCCAAACGACTAAAGACGGTAGAAATGATAGAAACACAGATGTGTCAGGCGAGCAGGATCCAGATGTGCAAGATGAAAAGACTGACCACCCAGAAGGGTCAGCTGCTTCTGCTTTATCTCCCATAGAACTGGCTCTGCAGAGGACCAAATGTGACGAGGTCAAGGTCAGAAGGACGATGAATTTTGATGTTAACAGGAAGGAGACCGAGGAAGTCGGGGCCCAGAGCAAACCGTATGGTCTTCCTCTGAGGATACCTGTTTCTACCAGGGTGGAGATCCAAAAACTGAGGGTGAGCCCAGAAGAACCCCCCTACAGTCAAAACGCAGACACCCCTAAGCCGAAGAGGAAGCCGTCCTCAGTGGAGAGCGGCTCGCCTCAGCTGAGGAGGCCGGCGAGGAGCTCCAAGGTGACGGAGGAACCCAAAGACTCCAGGTTCTCCTCCATGTTCCCCCTGGAGCAGACGGAGCACGAGTGGCTGGTGAAGTGCGCCGCGGGCCAGTGGACCCAAGTTCACGGCCTGCTGCTGGGCGACTGCCATCTCGCGCAGAAGAAGGACTTCATCTCGGGGTTCACCGTCCTGCACTGGGCGGCCAAGTGTGGGAACAGTAAAATACTCTCTGTGGTCATGGACATGGTCCGGGAGGGAAAGGTCAACGTGGACATCAACGCCAAATCCCACGGGGGTTACACTCCCCTACACATAGCTGCCCAGCACGACCAGGAGTACGTCATGGCGATGCTGGTGGGCGAGTTCGGGGCCAACGTCAGGATCAGGGACAACTGTGGCAACAGGCCCTGCCACTACCTGCACAAGGGCATTTCTAAAAGTGTCAAGGAGATGCTGACGGAGCCCAAAGGGCCAAAGACCCAACCTCAGGCGACGGACCCGCTGTCCCAGAGAGAGGAGCAGGACGTGCTGCCGGACCTCTCCAGGGGTCTGCACTCCATTGGACGTCTCTTCCAGCCAGCGGTGATCAGCCACAAGAAGAAACCCAGTCAGAGGTCAGGACTTTACTCTCTGAGCGAGGACAGCAGTGAGGACCAAGACGCCTCTGGCTTCAGACACAGAGTGATGTCTAACGCTTCTGTGTGCTGATGAACGATGGAAACGTCGCTTTATTTAGTTTTTCAGTGCAACATATTTACAGCTGCAGTTGTAACAAAGTAATTATATCAGATTATTGATATGAAATCAATACATCTTGGTGACATCCTGAAAAACGGATGTCCTGTTCAAAAGATGACTGAATACGAAACCTTTGAGGTGATGTTCACAGACTCTTTACATTATTTTTGTGGATATTTTAATCAGTTTTCAATCATTTCAGCTCCAGAACAAATAGTTGTTGCCGTTTGGAATCTACTTGCATGAGAAACATTTGCGAATCAAGACTTGACATGTTTCTCCTCTTGAATTGTTTGGTCAGAGATGAACAAACGGGGCGAATCAAAATGTGGGACTTATATGTGAATCCAACTCCTTATCAGCAAGGAAATGTATTCATAAATCAAAATGTCGGTGAAATGCATGAAAATATTCACTCCCTCTGTAACAAAAATATATACTCAGTGACTTGGAATTAAGATATTCCAAGTCCAAGAAATATAGGTCACCAAAACTGTCTACTTAAATCTGCCTTTAGTGTATATAAAAACATTAATGAAAGATACTTTGCACCAGATTTAGCTTAAACTAGTTTCCATCTGTAGTCTCTGTGAAAATCAAAATAGAAATTCCACAAAGTGAATTTGAAAGTAAAATTGAGTGGAATGAAATGTTTGGCAGACAACAGCTTCAACTCAGTGACTTGGAATTAAGATATTCCAAGTCACTGAGTTGAAGCATTTTGATGTAAAGTATATTAAATCTGGCTAAAAAGCTTTAAAGCAGGTCATTTATTAAAAGCTGTCCAGGTTTTTCTCCAGTCTGTTAAGCGTCTCAGTGCCAAGATTCCTCTGAAATATTGCTGGGCTTGTTGGGACAGCTGTGATTCAGGCTGATAAGCAGCTGGCTGGGGCTTGGTGTGTTGCTACAGAGTTAACCGTATCGTCAGACTTTATGACCAGCAGCCTGAAGCTACGGAGAATCTGCAGGGGGGAAGAATCCTCTCCCTCCCTGCTGTGACTTACGATGTCACTTCCCCAGCAGCCTTCATTGTTCCTGCGTCAAGATGACGGGTCATCTCCTCGCCCGGAGGTTGTGTTACGCAAATGTCCTTTTCTAGGGCAGCTGTGAGGAAAAACAGACTGGGATGAGCAGAATGAGGAAAGGAAGGTTTACCATTTTTGCATTTGAGATTAAATTTTATTTATTTTTTTTAATGGCACCATCCACAGGAAATGTCATATGAAGGTACCTAACAAGATTTTGATAATGGCTTCTTCTCAGAGGAAAAGTGGTGGCACTGATGTAGGGGCACTTTCTATAAGAACGCAAAATCTCTTTTAGTGACTTTAATCAGGAAAGGGACACAGCTAAACTGAAATGCTGAGCCAAGAATATTTCCTAAGGAAGAGAAGACATGGCTTCATTCAGGAAACTAATGCAGTTGAGCGCAGAAACACGGAGTCAGAAGAACTTTCTATTGATCTCAAAGAGTCCATGTTGTAAAATCAAAATGGCTTTTTCCAGAAAGGAGATTCTGCTAAACAGACTGAGTCTGAAGTAATATCAATATTTCACATCATATAAATAATTGCATATTTAGTGTCTATTTGAATTTAGTTCATATTTATTTTATTTTGCTATCAAACCTCACACTTTCTGGCTCCAAAACATAAACTAAACAACAAACTAAAGCACATATTCATGACATGCTAACAGGAAGGAGCACAGCTCTCCATCTTAATGTTTTTCCTGCTCCTCCTTCAAAAAACAAGTCAGACTTTATAGTTGTTCTGCTTTTTTCTGCTTGAATTCATTTTTATTTGTAGTTTTGAGGTATAGAACGTTTTTCATGGGAGTCAACTTTCATTGGAGATGCATAGAAAAGAAAATATAAGTAGAGTTAAAACATTGCCTGTGTTTTTCCAGGCCAAATTTAGAGAGGACACATTGTTCTAAAATGTGTTTTCTCTAAATTTTACCAGCATAGACAAAAACATTAAGTTTCCAGAAATCAGGGAATTTGTGGGTTTAAAGTATTTTATCTGTACTTGCTCAAAGCAGCTGCCCTCATGTGATGCCATAATAAAAACACTGTAACCCCTATGCTTGCAGTTTTTCCATTATCCTAGCAAGCCAGACGCTGAAGGTTTCCTGTTAATAATAAATATCCAGTGGCTCTAGCAGAGTGAAGTAAAGTATGAGACCCAAAATAACCAGCAAGGCCGGCCGGCTCAATGCTTGATTCTCAAAAAGAACAAAATGATTTCATAAATAGCAATTAGCTTTCCTCTACCAACTTTACGCTGAAATGTTGTACTGTGATGTTTTCAATGAATCTGTCAGAAAAATAACCTGCTCTGAACTATTTTAAATAGTGTTTGTTTTTAAAGTGGAATTGGAGCCCAAAATCAAATTCTGCCTAAGCCCCCATTAAATCTTGAGCCGGCACTGATAACCAGAAACAACCAGGATTCCCAAACAAATCATTTAAAATGGTCAGCCAGCATGAGAAGACACAATTACTTCTAGAAGACAAACAATAGCAAAAGATTGGTGCAAAGTTTAACAACAAGGCAAGAAACGTGACCAGAGCCAAACAAAAGCTAAATATAAAGTCAGGCTGATTTGTCTTCTGCTGATCCACATCTTTACATGTGTTTAGTCTGAGGACAATCTTCGGTTAATCTTCCTGGGTGTGGCGACTAATGAGTGACTATGAGGGGTGGGAGGCTGACAAGGTGTGCTGACATTCCTGTGGGTGGAGAGTTCAGAGTTCAGACTGAAACCTGAGCCTTGAAGCAGATCTGAGTGCCTGAATCATCTGTTGTGTATATTTTGTCTGTTGCAGCTTTAAGGTTTCATCCTGTGGTTTGTTTTCTAGGCTGTAACTCCAACAAATATCTTGTTTTTTGAAAAAAAAAATAAATAAAAATCCTCAGTTAAGATCCTTGTCTTGTCTCTACTGCTACTGTTATTACAGGCTTCGTTGCTTTTATAGTTCATCCTCTTCCTTTTCATGACCAGTTTGGTGAGGCCAGAAAAAAAGCAGCAGGAAAGACAGACATTTTACGTGGAACCTGCAGACTGAACTATCAGGTTGGAGATAATTAGCCATGTTTACAGACCGCAGGGAGGCGGAAGCTGCTACCATGACTGTTCAAAGTTCAACGATATACCTGTCAATACGCCTCACATTTTATCTGCATCTCACTGTTTAACCTGCATGCAACGACTCTTTGTGTTAAACAGTCAGGCAGCTATTTATGGAGGTGTTAACAGACTTGTTTTTATGGTTTGTTTGCACCTTTGAGGTTTTCAAACATTCAGTTTCCTCAAATTGACTCACTAAATCATTAAATCTTTAATCATTTTACCTCCTGATACAAAAGTGACTTTTTACTTTCACTTGCATCATGTCTGAATGGTGTTATAGAAATGCATTTACTTTCCAAGCCTTTTGTAGAAAATAACTGCACTCTAAAAAGTGTTTTTTTGGGCTGAAGTTCATCTTATGGACCTATTTACATTAATTTCACTTAATTCTTTTGCTTTTGCTAAGCCAACTTACTGTTTTGTGTTCATTTAACTCAAAACTTACACTAAATAGTTGAACCAACTTAATTGAATTGCTTCCATAGGTAACAAGCAATTCAATTAGGTTTATTAAGTTTAACCAATTCAATATATTCTAATAATCCAACTCAATTTGTTAATTTTATTTAACAAATTTATTAAGTATGTTTAAGAAAATAGTTTTGATAGTTGACCGACTGCATACATTTTTCCAGCTATCCCAGTTTTTGCTGAAAACAAACATCCCACATCATGATGTTGCCACCACTATGCCTCATGTTCAGTCATGTTCAGGGTGATGTGGAGTCTCCGTTTTCAACGCAACGAGTTTGAAATGTTGACCCAAAAGGTCAATTTTGGTGAAAGGACTTTCCTCCATGTATTTGCTATGTCACCTACGATCTTTGTCCCAAACTGTGAGTGTGACTTAAATGAAATCACACAGAAATCTATCAGCTTCACTTCTGAAAGTGGCTGCAGTTGATTTTATTTAGTGGGACGAGGAAAAGGGAACCGAATCAAAAAGCCTGGCACATAATTCAGATTATATTTGTGAAGCATTTTAAAATCATAAGTCATTCTCCTTCTACTTTGCAGCTATTCGTGTTGATCCATCACCTTAAGTTTGAGTTGAGTAAATTGCATTAAAGTTCAGGTTTATTGTGAAATTAATATGTTCATATATTGAAAGCAGCTGAATCTTATTTGTTACTTTTTAAAGTCTCATGCTCTTTTTTTATTTTGTTGTTTAATTTATCTTGTTATTGTATAAAATACTACTTAGATGTACATGAGAAACGTTTTTAAAAAGCAGTGTGTTAATTTGCCAGCAGAGGGCAGAAGCGAGCTCTGATTTAAGTCAGTTTACTGCAACCAACGTTTTCATATACATGAATACAAAGTTGGATATAAACACAAATATTCAACACACACAATTACAAGCACACATGAAGATACGGCAGCAGGTCGAACAAATCTCTCTTTGCTGCTCACGTGGTTTTGGGTGCAGTGAAAACATTTGGTGTCTTTCTAGTTATGTAGTTTATGTTTTATTATTAATATTGCCAGTATTAAGTAAACACCATCAGTTTTTGTTGTTGTTTGTTTGCCTCTCTGTCTCTTTTCTATGTCCTACCCAGCTGACCGACTGAACCTGATATCTCCTGCCACCATGCCATTAATTTAATAAAGTCATTTGTGTAACAGGAAGAGTGTCTCATTTCCCCTTGCTATGGAGAAAATCTGCCTCCTACACAAAAAGGCAACCAGACTAACCACATATTGTCCATAGTTAGTTAATTTATCTGCACGTTTTGTACTGTACTGTACTGTAGAAAAAGGCTTATCTAGTGTTTGCAGAAAAATTCTCAAAGGTTTGGGAAATACTTGGAATAAATATCTTCTCTGTTTGGATGTCGTAGCACATATATAAATTGAAGGAAGTATAAAATGAAAACCCACAGATGAACAGTGAAAACTTAGTTTATTCACAATATTACAAACATCATGGATTTCTTTTAAACCCCAAACAGGCACAAACAAATAACTCTCAAGAGAAAATGGGAGTGAAACAAAGCAGAGAAAATGGGTTAAAATGTTTTTCTGACTTGGCTTTTATATAGATTTGTTTCATTTTGACATCAGAGATAAGTAGTTATTAAACTATATTCCCAACAAATGTTGCTTTGATTAAAATGGACAAGCTGGAAAATATGAAAAAAAAACTGCTCCTCTTTTCAAACAAAGACTTTCCTCAAGTCTTTTTGATTGGTTGTTCAAAATATTGGAGGTTTGCATAATTTGGGGATCCCAGTCAGCTATAGAAAACAGCATGAAGAACTTTTCAGCCTAGAGCTGTGAGGAAAAAAGAGACCAAAACAAATGTCTCTTTGTTTAGAAAATTTTGATGGACAGAGGTAAAAATCTCCAGAGAATTTATTTTCTTCTGGTAGCAAAAATGAATCAAAAACTATCAAAAACTATCAGAGTAGAAGAACTTTAGCTTTTTCCTCCTACATTTAAATATCGGAGACGTTGCAGCCAGCAGGGAAACGTCCTGAGGGGAAAATAACATGGGGATCAGTTTCTGAACACACTCATAATCTCTCAGACAAAAGAAATTATCTGACAGCTCTGATGTCACTGAAAGACACAAAAATGGCTGAACTTAATGCAGTACGACTGCATGTAGATGGGTTATTTGATTCAAGTACCAAAAGACAGCTGGGAATAGACACCTGAAGTAAATTAAACCTATGAAAGAAAAGAGTTTCAAGTATAAGATGTCGCTTCTGTAAAAGGACATAAGAGGAAATACTCAATAACTGCTTTTGTGAGTTTAGTATCTATTGATTTAGGTAAGAAAATATTCAAGGCTCTTCATGTTTTGTAGTCAGGACACCTAAAAATTATTAAATTACTGAACAGCAGTAAATAGCAGGTAGTCAGGCTCTAAGAAAATGAACCTTATGGGTAGCAGGAAGGTGCTACTACATATGGATAATGATCTTTAAATTATACAAAGGATTACTTCCCTGACACAAAAAGGCCATTTTAATTTAAATGTCAAATACGTGTGGTCACTTATTGGCAACACACAAAAAATAAGAACTTTTGATACAAAAATCCAATAGTGAAGACAGATATGAAGGATGGATTTTACCTAACCCATCTATGTATTGCTAACCTTCATTTCCCTGGGATTATATGGAATTAAACTCTCGGAATTATGGGTAAAAGAAATCGCAAAGTTCAGAAAAAGGAACATGATACAGTCAATAATACAGCGGCGAGTCAACAGCCAGACGCCGAAGTGTTTGTGAGAGATGTGTCAGATTGTGTTCTTGAACGCTCACAAGTAAAATATGTATGATTACCGGTATATGAAAAATGTGAGACTTGAACAATAACTAAGCAGGTCATTAACATACACTTTACTGGTGACACAGTTGGGAGAAACTGGATTGCTGATCGATAACGATGCTGGTCAGAAGTGGAGCAGAAATTACATAAACTGTGACAAATTACAGTCAGACTGGTTTCATCACAGAATATTTTGAATGGGTGCCGGTATATTAAGTCTCCACGTTATCCTACAGAGATGAGATTTCTTCTTTCTCCTCACTGGATTCATTATCATATACATCTCCATTTTATCAACATATTCACTGTGGAGACTTTGCGGTCATTAATTTTGCCCTTGGTGAAGATTGTACTATGCATTTAACTTATTTGTGGACAGGAAAATGAATGCAACCATCATGGAATACAAACTTAAAGTTAAAAAGGAAAAGTTGTAAAAGTGATGATGATAAATGCCCTTTAAACTGAAGAGGAAAAAAACATTTTAAAGGATGGAGTAAGGCTTTCACTTGAAATTATTTAGACTCCAGTTTGATGTAATGTGCATACATGTATTTTTACAAAGTGCTTTTTTTTCCATTGAACTTATTTCTTCTTTTGGTTTTTAGAACCTTAATTTGAAATGCATTTAGAAACACAGACAACCAAAAAGAAGAATATTAAATCTTGTACATCTACAGTACATTTTTCCACAGCGCCCTCCGTCAGACCACTGAAGCCTCGTCGCTGATCAGAGACGATCTTAAAGCTTATCGTAGGTTTCCACAGATGCAGGCACAGGGCTGTAGGGCCATTATCTCAGTGGACAACAAAAGGACAGTATCTGAATTACTACAAGTTTCTGCACAGCAGCTCTAAGTTAAAAAGTTCCAACAGCTACAATAATATATTTATCAAGGCACACCGAAACAGTTCAATTCTGTTCAAAGTGAAAACAAATGTACAACATTAAGACATGTTTTAATGCACACTGCTGCTTGTGCAAACCGAGATGGGCAGAAAAAGTTCACTTGACTCTCAGCAGATATTTCTGTCCTCCATAAACTCTTGAAAGGAAGGAGAAAAAAAAAAAGAGTCATGATTGGATTACGACCAAAAAGCCTGAAAACCAGAGTCAGGGTGAATGTTCCTTCACATGTTCAGACTGTTGGAAAGAGCCTCCAGCTGCTCCTCTCCCAGCCTCTGCTTCTCCTCCAGGTCCTTCTGGCGGATGAGGAGTGAGGCCTTGGTCTGGACGAAGCGCCGGTAGTCCTGCAGCTGCTCGGCGGACAGCTGGCGGGACAGGAAGGTGGAGACCAGGTTCTCTCGGCGGTCCAGGTTATCCTTCAGATCTTTGGCATCCTCCCTCTGTTTGCACAGCAGGCGGTGGCGACTGTCCAGAGACTCCTGCATGGAGCACAGCAGGCTCATTAGACTTCATACCTTCAAAGGTCCTTGCCCAGGTTTATATTGTGCTTTGCAAAGGTGTTTATATAGTTTAGTGATTTTAAATCCTGTCACCTTGTTGGAATTTAATATTTTAGACTATTACAGTATAACTAGGGCTGCACAACACAAGCCCTTCTCAAAAAATTAGCAAATTGTGATAAAGTTCATTATTTTCCATAATGTAATGATAAAAATTTAACTGTCATATATTTTAGATTCATTGCACACCAACTGAAATATTTCAGATCTTTTATTGTTTTAATAATGATGATTTTGGCAAACAGCTCATGAAAATCCAAAATCCCTGTCTCAAAAAATTTGGACTTGCATGTTGCAAATACATTATTGCAAAATCAAGGTGTGCAAAATTAATCCACAAAGCATAGCCATAAGCTCACACTTTGTATGGAAATGTAATATTCCACCTGTTGGATGGAGTCTCACTGCAGTAGAAACACACACCTGTCACAGATTAGTGTCAAACACGCCAAAGGTCACAGGGATTATTAGAATGTTTGTGTCTTTTTTGCTGTTAATGTCTGTATTGTTACAACTTAATGCATAATGTTTGCAGTTCTTTTATGTTTCATTATAGTTATATATCATTCTCACTACATAAATAAACGTCCCTTGCTATTTCTTACTCAAAACAGAAAAGTTAGGAGTGAGGTAAATGTGGAATCATCACAACTAATATATCGCCACTGCAGGATTTTCTTACACTGCAGCAAAAGAGTGACATGCATTTGCATCCAGGACATTTTACTCTGAAACCTCTGACGCCTCCAGCAGTCATCTTATCAGTAAGGAAAGTCCAACTTCATGTGATTTAATCTAATAAAGTCAGCGGTTCTGAGGAACACGTGGTGGTGGCATTTTGGACAAGACAAAAGAGCAAAATGTTCAGATCCTATGAGTTCATAAACCAAAGCCTTGCAGCTGTAATTACAGGACAGAATAATAACCCAGAGCTTGAATTCAAATGCATGAAACACTTTTGTGATGTATTTAAGAAGATGAAAACTTGGTTGTTTTTCTTTTATTTAGAAAACTTTGTAGCAGTTATTGCTGGTATATCACATAAAACAAAAAAAAATACAATAAGCTGAAGTTTCAGTTATAACAGTACAAGAACGCCATATAAAAATGTTTTACTTTGGAGGCGGTTTTCTCATCGTAACTAGATGATGTGGAAGTTGCAGCATCACATGTCAGAAGCTGCAGTTTGTCCGTATGTCAACAGAGGGCAGGGTAGATACAAATGTCATCGAAACTGGACCAGAGTTTCGGTGAGTCAGTGTAAATAGCACTATTGCTGATAACAGCAAGAGAGCAAGTGAGGCTCCAACAAGTCCTGTGTATGCAGCACATTCTGCTGTCATGTCCAGCTTATGGACACATGAACAATGAGCGTTTTCAAAATAAATCTAGAAATCAAATGCATCCATGCAAATATGAGCTGAAGCTAAAATAACCAGGCGGGGGGCAGGAGGGGAGTCATGACATCACAAGGGACAATAGGGGACAGGAAGTTACATGTTTCTCAACAAGGCTGACAGTTTAACAAAAAAAACAGCAACACCATGTCTTTAAAATCGTCCTAAAGGTTTTTAAAAAGTTTGCATATAATATTTTCTAATCAATCCTCCAAAGCCTATTAAAGTGTTTGTCTTGGAAACAGATAAGGTAGAAAACTTGGTCATTAAATACAGATAAACTCCGGAGCATTTTATACATTCCACACAGTTAGAAACCTTGACTTCATCAGAGCTGCCCTTCAACTTCTCCCTGCTGCTCTGTTTGCTTTGGCAAAAGTAAACCCAACCAGCGTAAAGCTGAAGGCATCAGAGCCGCTTGTGCTTGTTGTTTATCCAGGAGGTTTGAATGAGCTGCAGTAAATCCATAAATCTGCATGGTTACATAAAATAACGTGTCCTTAGAAGCACCTGCTGACTGTCTGCTTTTACTTACACGCATTAGTGTGTATGTGTAAACAGCATCATGAGCGACGGGCAGAAGCGTAAAAGAGAACATAACATGCAGCGCTGATGGCAGGTTTTGGAGGACATTCGCTGATTATTATCAAACCTTCAGCTCATTGATGATCTTTTAACTTTATTGTATATTATATTTTATGCAGACAGCAAAGAGGAAACTAGTTAGAGATTCGTAAAAGTAAAACAAAACATATAAAGTGGTATTAATGCCACGCTAAGAAAAATAGCGTGCAAAATATATGTTTTAAACGCTTGTAATTTTCTAAGTGCTACAAGAATTTTTTTTAAATTTACAAGAGAATTAAAAGTACAAGAATAAAGTTGTAATATTGCCAGAACAGTCATAATATTACAGTTTTATTCTTGTAATAATATGACCTTATTCTAGAAATATTATGACTTTATTCTCACCACCTTTTTGATGCATTATTTCAACATTATTCTGGCAATACTATGACTTTATTCTCATTTTTTTTCTTTTTAAATCCACTTTGAATAATTAATTGAACATACTGTACTGCTTAATAAGTAGGATCAATTGGAATGTATGTGACTGAATTTATATTACGGTACTTCTTTTTTTTTGCAAAGCACCTCGAGATGACATTTGTTGTGAATTAGCACCATAAATTAACTCAGTTGAGCTGAACTGAATTAATATTGCCCTAACAGTCCGTATAACAACAAAGCAGTGCAAAAACGAAAATCTAAAAACAGCAACAAGAACAAACAGGCTTCCTACCTTCTCCTCAGCGTCGGTGTGTTGGTCCACGACACTCAGGGCGTTTTGCACCCTGGCCAGCCGGGCGGACAGGCACAGCAGCAGGTTGACCACCCTCTCCAGGTCCCCGATGAACAGGTTGTACCTCTCCAGCTCCACTGGCAGACAGCGCTCGCCCACCAGCAGCTTCATGGTTTCCCCCAGGGCCGCGTTCTCCTCCACCTCCGTCTGCAGGGCTCCGCGCGACTCCTCCAGAGAACGCAGGTGATCGGTGATATAAGAAACTAACAAACGCTGCGAACACAACAGAAAAACATGCTTTGAGAAACAATTCACAACCTGAGCCTTTTCACTGTTACCATGGCTACAGGCAAAAAGTTTAATATATGCAGTAGACCAACAAAAATAGTGCATAAATGTGGAACAGAAGGAAAAAGATACATGACTTTCAAAATTGCAATTGAAGTCTGAAAAGTGTGGCAAACATTTGTAGTCGACCTTGTTTACTTTGCTGCCCTTAAATAAAATTCACATATTATTCTTTACAATACCACAAAAATCTGACAAAAGCACCGATAAGAAAATTGTTGTTGACAGAAAGTCAGAAGTTTCATCTGCCGTTTGGCTCACACAGCAGAGACCTGGATGACCTCTTACCAAATCAAAACCAAAACTGAGCTATTTTGTCTACAAACATACTCTGACTGGGCCATTCCGACAAGACTTGAACGACAATTTACAGATGCTTTCGATCTCATCTCGTCTTAGCCTGGCTGAGCTTGAGGTGATTTGCAAAAACGAAATGGCACAAATTTAATTTCCAAACCAGGAGAAGAGAAATACTAACAGACTTGCACCTGTTTTTACAAAAGTTTAAATTTGTGCGTCGTTTCTCTTCCGTTCAGGTTGGACTGTCAAATAAAACAACAATCAAATGGACTGGAGTTTGTGTTTGTCAGAGCATAAAATGTGGAAAAGTACAACATGCATGAATAATATTCCAAGGCACAGAAAATGATTAAGGATGAAGATATGAAGTTACAGGAGAGAGTCTGCAGGGGAGCCAGGAAGAAAAACGAGAGTCAGCTGCAAAGCCAGATATTACACAAGCTGGAGACTCTGATAAGAGGCAGACAGAACATAACGAGATAAGGGACATGGCTATCTGTAGTGAAATGGGTCCGCTTAAGGCCAAATAGCAACCAGGTGGTATCAATTTAAAATCACCAGATTTGGTTAAAAAGTAGAAACTCTAAGGAAGCTGTAGTTGTGCAACATTCATCCTGTTTGCACCAAATTCAGGAAATAGTAAAGTAGTATAACACATTAGGACACATTTAAACTTGTTTATCTTACTAAAAACCCAAGAAAGACATTTATGCATGACAATACTTCATTCTTCATAACGAGCTCAATATTTGAGCTGCTTTTTAACCTAATAATTACCTTCATCTCAGTGATATCAGCTTGGCTTTGCTCATCCGTACACTGAGATTTCTCGCTGTCTGAATCAGGCAGACATGGACACGGTTCAGCTCCTTTACCCGTTTCATTGCTAAAGACAGAAATACATTTATGTCAATACAACTTCATTCATCCATACATTCTCTGCTGTTTTTGCAGTTCAGGCATGATTTGGCAAAAATGTCATATTTGCCATGTCAGGGTTGAGAAACATTGAGGAAAGGCACGAGGCAGAACACTGTCTCCATGTATCTGCTTACCCAGACACACACCCCAGTCTAAGCAAATAACCAGGTGTCTCTGCACATGTGGTGTAACAAAATGTAATGCAACACTGGCAAAGCTCAGCTGTGGAGCCAGTGTAAAGTTTCATGTAAACATTCATAAAGCAGTCATGATTAACTTGTCTGCTCTGTCCAAATGTGTGAATAAAGTCACTTTTGGTACTAGATGCAGTTTTTGTCACTTGGAGCGATCAAAATGTGTGTGAACCGAATCCACGTTTGAACCAGGTTTTACCCCTAAATTCACCTTTCACCAGCTCCTTTCTGCTCCTGCTTCTTCTTGTAGTGCTCCTCCATCAGCAGGGTGTCCTCCGACAGAAGCTGCTCCATCAGCATCAGGGCAGTCTTACGACTGGCCAGCGGACAGAGCACCTTGGCCAGTGACTGGTCAGATGTAACCACCGCCTTTACAAGCTCCTCCCACTTAGGTTTCCCGGCAGACGTTTCTGAGCCGTCCGTCTCTCCCTCTGGCGTTTCCCTCGTCTCCGTCTCCTCCTTTTGTCCCACCGTCTCAGCTTCCAGATCCAGATCCGGTTCTTTTGGCTCGTCTGCTTGGTGACTGACTTCTGCTTTGGAGGCAGACGTAGAGGGAGACACAGAGGAGTCGCTTGTCTGCTTCGTGGAGATGGAGCCGCCAAGCTCGTCGGAAACATTGTTTGTCTGAAAGGAGTTCTGGAGATCCGCTTTGAGCTCTTCTTCTGCTGGGAGAATCCACAGCGATGGATCAGTGGTGACGCCGCAGCTCAGAGTCACTTCCTGGTTCGTCTCGCCACTTGATTCGTCCACAGTTTGCTCCCTCTCTAATCTTGGGGAAGTCCCACTTCTGCTAGAAATAAAATAATCAGAATTAAGAACTGAAGAGGCAGAACCAGGTACATAATAAAATAACTTAGGAACCTCAGTTAGCATCCAGAAATCAGAATGACAAAGTCTCCTCTTACCTGGAGACAGGTGTGCTTTCACAAGGACGCTTCGTCTGGGTGGGTGTGGAACAGGTGGATTTGATCTCCCATTCGCTGATCTTTTGACCTTTGGGGGAAGGTGGGTTGGAAAACGTCTCTCTGGGTTCCACACCGGAGGCTGGAGAGGCGGATCCACCAGAGCCCGTTTCACCTGTTGCATCCTCTCTCTGCTCAGAGCTTTGCTTCTGGGGAGGAAGTTTCTGGGTTTGGTGTTGGTTCTGTCCCTGAGAGTAATTCTGACCAACAAACTCTGCTGCTTCTCTTCTTGTTTCCTGTCGTCGAGCGTCTCCGTCTTCAGCAAAGTGTGAAACACTCCTGTCATTTCTGCTCCCTCCTGCAGGCTCAGCTGAATTCCTCCGCAGCTGATCCAGGTGCTCTGAGCTTTTGCTCAGGGTCGATACTTTAGTTATCTTGGATGCCCCGAGCTCCTCCATGGACTTCCCCCTCTGCCCCACCTTCCGAGAACGTTGCTGGCCTTCAGGGACGCGCTTCTCCGATGGCTGTTCTGCTTCATTCTTCTGGCATCTGAAATCGACGATAAAATTCAGAATAAAACAGAAGGAAAAAGCTCAAACCAAGCTCTGGAAAAGAGGAGATTTAAATATGACTGACTAAAAGAAATTAAGTGTCTTACCAATCTACTTGTAATTTTTCAAATTTTGCTCCATAACAATTACACACCTCAGTGTATTTCGATGGGATCTTAAAAACCAACACTAATCAGTGGAAAATTGTGAATTGGAAGAAAAATGATACACGGTTTACGGTCAGTCAGACTGGACAGAGAGTGTCTGAAACGCAATTATTATCAGAGTTTCTCAATAGGACTTACATCTGGGCTTTAACTGGGCCATTGCAGCACATGATTACCCTGTGATCTAAATATCTAAATGGTTCCATTGTAGCCGGACTTTTATTGATGTTGTCATGCTGAAAGAATAACTAGCGGCCCAGTCTCATATCTTTTGCATCCTCTAAATGGTTTTCTTCTGTATCCCGGCTCTTTTATTCCTGGTCTATGGTGCTTGTGTAAATCTTTTCAAAAGAATGTTGTTCACTGGAGTGGCTGGGTGTTAACGTTTTAGGTGCCACAATGAATTAAGATGAGATTTATGCTCGGTGAACACATCATTGACCTAATACTCTCCTGACCTAAAAACCAATTAAAATGTCCCTTTTTGTTGCCACTGGTACATACCTCTGGGTTTCCATGGTGCCGATCGGTTCTGGGTTCTCTTCTTTGTCATGTGCCTGCTGTCCCAATGGAAAATACAACAGAAACATGTACATTTTACCAGATTTTTCTACCGTTTTATCTTTGAGACAAAACATTAGAAACAAAATAAAGAAAGTAATGAGTAAATCTTCTAGTGATGTACCTGAAATGTATGTGGTGAGGATGTGGATCTGTTCCTGAGGAAACTGGCCGGCTTCCGGTGGTCCAACAGACTCTCTGCAGATGCAGATTTTCCCTGAGGTGGACCGTGACTCTCCCTCGCTCTGGAAGAGTTTTGGTGGCCAGGATAGTGGCCTGAGCAGGACTGGGCAGAAAAGAACTGGGCATACCTGTTTTGGGAGATTAAAACACAATCTTTAATTTATCTGAGTGTCAAGGTAGAAACAGTCAGGCTCTCCTAATGTGTGATTCTTTAGTACCTGATGGAGCTACTGGGTGAATCAAGAATACGCCCAGCAGAGTGGGGTCTATGGTGCTTCTTCTTCATGTGTTTCTCATGATTCCACGATTGTGGACGAGGATTCCAGTCAAAAGGTTTCTCACCGAGAGAATGTCTTTGTCTGGATGGAGTCGGTAAGTGAGACGCTGGGTGCTGCGGCTCGGCCACTTTCTGGCCCGTCTTTCGCTCCATGTATTCCACGAGGGCCTGATGCTGAACGTGCTTTAGGTTGGTCTTTGACGCGCTTGAGACAGACAGAGCTCGATCTCTTGACTCAAACATCTCCCTCCGTGCCGCGACCAGTCCCTGCTCCGCCTGCTGCGTCGCCTCCTCTCCTTCGAACTCAGACGCAAACAATCCTTCACTTTCATTCCCAAACGAGCGGCAGACCGAGTGTTTGGGCGTGCTGCCGAGCTCGTTGAGTTTCTCTGGCTCGGAGAAGCACATCTTCTTCTGCTCGGAGGTCAGTCTTTTTCTGCCTCCAATACGAGCCACTTGAGGCTGAGCCACTTTTGCCATCCGCACGTTTTTCATTTCAAACGATTTTTCAATTTCCTTCTGAATGTCCCCGACCTCTGCTATGCTGCCTTTCTCTGTGTCCTCGGATGTCAAAGATGGGGTGAGTGTGTCTGTTGATATCTCAGAGTCCTGTGATGAGCAAAATGAGTGAATCACTGCAGGCCTGCACTCAGAGTTTTGCGTTAAACAATTAGGAAAAGGCAGCTGCAGGTCTCGCCTCTTAAATGACGTCTTACTCAAGACTTTGCACTGGGCGTCCTTAAGTTTCTCTTTGTAGTACTTTTTAAAAGAGTCATCCAGGGTTCCGGAAGCAGCGGACAAAACATCTCCTCTGTGGTTCCGGCTAGTGTCACCTTGTGCAGGTGTCTCATTATTATTTACTGCCACCTCTTCCTGGACGGATTTATTAAGGACACCTTCCTTCCTTCCACTGAATCCAGGATCTGGATTGGGCTGCATTGCTGTTCGACTGGCTCCGGTGAGGTGATACAGCAGTGGTGTTGTCTCTTTGTTTATCCTCTCGCTAGCAAAGTCCTCCAAAGGCTGCCACTTCCCTCTGCTGGGAAGATCTTCTCTTCTGTTGTAGCTTGGTGACTTGTTGCCCAGCACCAAATGGACATCGTTTTGATGAGTGGCTGACTGCGGTGGGCTCTTTCCGTCAGGTCCGCAGTAGAATATTGGGTTGCTTGCTGTGTGGCGGCCAACCTCGCGACTTTCGTCCAAGACATTTAAAATGTGGGGTGGGGTGTAATTCTCCTGGTCCAGGCTCTTGGACATCTGGACAATTCCCTGATCCACAGAAGTGAAAACCTCCTCGTCTTCGAGAATCGTACCACTGGACGTGTGCGCACTCTCATAGAAAGGTCTGAAAAAGTTATCCATGGTGCTGTGGGATCGCGGTTTGTCTCGTTGATGGTGGCTTTCTAACGCAGCCGAAACCTCCCTCACAGCTTCTGTGCCACATATGGTTGCAGAATGTGTCCTCACACCAGGTTCGGATGGTTTGTACACCCCTGTGACAAAGTAGAACTGACCCTTGTGTTGAATGCTGCTGCTGCTTAGGCAACTCTGGCTGCCGTTCCAGGGACCGTCGGCTCGCTGCAGTTCTGAAGAACCATGCACTTCCTGAGCCGAGTGTGCCCTTTTGCGCTCGCTTCGAAAAGGACCACCAGATTTGATCTGATGGTTTCCATTACAGCCAATCATGCTGGAAGTCTGTTTGGGTGTCAGATGTTCAGGCTGGTTTCTACCGTGAGGTGGTGACTGGCTGTGGAGCTCACAGGCAGCATTGCTGTCCACAATAGAAGGGTTTTCTGGGTTCACCCTGGTCTGGTTGTGAAGTTGGAGGTGCAGCCGGTAGCTTGGTGGATGCTGGATCTGCTGCATCTCATGAGAGCCTCTCCAAACAGAGTACAATGGCTCAGAACTCAGGTTTGAGTTGCTCTTGTCTAGGATCGCCGTCTCTGACCGTGGGGAATTTAGACTCTGAGAATGTGGTTGGCCATGGAGTCGAATCTGTTGCTGAGGTTGTTGTGGCAGGGGTTTAAATTCAGTACCATGGAGGTGAGCCCTGCTGTTCTCCAAGTTTTTAGTGGCTATAAAACTATCAAGGCGTGCTGGTACCGGTGGGGCCTGACCACTTTGGGACTGAGTCCTCGACTGCACCTCTTTTTTAGGGTGTGTGTGGTTGTTGGTGTGCGAACCCTCGCTGCCATTGAGGCCATGGTAGTTCAAATCAGAGTTTTTGTGGTACTGCTGTGAGATGGCTTCGACAGAGCGGTAGAGCTGATCCATGGTCTTCGAGTCAGACTGCAGAAACTGGGTTGGATGGTAGATAGACTTTACATATTTAAGGTCAGCATAGTGGCTGAAGGAGCTGGACTGCAGGTCATCAGGGAGGAAGGGAGACGGGTAGTCTGGGGCAGTGGACCCACCAGAGAATGAGCTGTATGCAGAATCTCCTTTGCCGTGCTGGTGGTGGCTTAGATGGTCAGCAATACTGCTGTTGGACTTGGCTGGCGAAAGCCGGCTTACAGACAGGCTAAGAGGATGCAGGTCCACGTTGCTCATTCTCTCAAAGTGCAAGCTGTAAGAATCCATGAAGGGTTGGGGTAGAAGGCAGGAAGGGAAAGGCAGGGCTTGTAAATCATACGTATAAGAATGTACAGTGATGCATCTGTCCGTCTTGTGGGTGGAGGGGGGAACTTGGGGAGCTACCACTGACGTCCTGGCACCCAGTTGTCTTATTAATCTCAAATTAGTTCATGTCCCTCACTCTGTTAAGTTAAAGCCTCTTGAACAAGTCGACTTCTGGTGGAGAGAACATAAACACAGACAAAACATGTAGTTAGTCTAAAATCTTCACTCAGAAAGCAGTTCAGGCATAAATATGGTTTAAAAACCACAGATCAAGAGTGGGATAGTTTGGCAAAATATGCGTTCTCAAACTGCAAGAGGAAAATTGACTAAGATAAATGTTTGCGTTGAATCAGATTACAACACATGAGCTAGTTATGGTTGTCACGTTATACTGTTGTTTCTGTTTCACTGGTCTTCATTAAAATGTTTTCAATTAAATTTAAAGAGGTTTTTGAAAGTTTTTCCAAACATATGCATTTTATATTTGAGTCTCCAATGTAGATCTGAGGATCAGGAGGGTTTAACCACCTGCTAAAGGAGGCATGTGCTATTTAGCATCATTAAAGCCTCTCGTTCTCATTAAGGGCTCTGAGGCTGGTTGAGCACACTGCAGAATAAACATGAAAAATGTCAGGAATCCCACATGAAATATCTGAGGATTAGTCAGATGACAGATATAATACTGCAAAGTGGCATGAAAACCACTTCTGAACTTACTCATTTTTCAAGAAATCCTACATTGTTGCGTTTTAAAACTTCTATGTCTATATTTATCTATATTTGCAACAATAATTACAAATACAATGTTAATATTTCTGAGCACATGACGCTAACTCCCTGTTTTAGTCACTGGTTGAACTTTGTAAGTATTAGTGAACCTTCACACAAACAGCTTTTCTCTGATTTACATGGAGCCCTAACACAATTTCAGTAAAAAACTTCATGCCAAAACTTTACAAAGTCAAATTTCCAAAGGTTTTTTTTTCTTAAGGAGTCAATTTAAAAAGTATAGAGTTTGTGGTTCATATTTCAACAACAGACTTCAAATATGGAAACCCCAAAAATGAAAGTGGAAAGGATGGATGTAGAATTAGCCATAGTTGCTTCCCTAACAATGTAAAACCATGCAACAGTTGGGATTCATACACACATATATATCATAAAGTATTGCAACTTTACAAAATGGTACAAAATTCATTTTTAATTTCCCAACCTAAAACCCAAAGTTGTCTAAGCAGCAGTTTGTTGACTAACGTGACATGACTTCAGGAGCTCTGGCTGCTACTGAATCCTTTCAGTGGATCTACTGCAACACTACAGTCATTTAATCTGGAAAAAAACAAAACAAAAGGCTACCCTACCTTTTTGTGTATAACATCTATACTAACTTTATATTTTTACAAATAAAAACACAATTTAGTTAAAACGTTGCCTTTACTTAAGCAATATTGCGCCACCTGGAAATCTTCTGTCATTAGCAGATATCCAAAGAACTCATTGTTGGTGCTGAGATGAGCTCCAGCAAACTAATGATGGGTTTAAGACTCTAATAACAGGACTCTCTCATGACCCACATGCCTTCCCATGACTTGCTGTTTAAACGTTTGAGGCTTGATGCTCATCAAGCATGTACAAAAGTAAATGTTGCTGGTAAAACAAAGAGACGCCAACTAGTTATCAAACAGTGACTTAGCAGAATCAATATTATTATTATATTAGTGATGGGAACAAGACATCTTGTTGTTCACGTCCTGAATCAGTTGAATTAGTTTGTTTTCTGCTGTATGATAAATAAATGTTTTCCCTGTTATGCGTTAACCGAACGGATGACTGAAAACTCTTGTGATGCATATCAGCATCAGTATTTCCTTCACGATCTGCCAAGTCTGTGCAGGCTGCAAACCTGCACTAAACAAAATGCAAGGTGGTCAATTTGCTTACACACAAAACTCACATAATGAGAGTCTTCCAAGAAAAGTGTTAAAGAGAACTGGAGGAATTTATGAAGAGGCTTCTGATCTGCGGTGTCTCTGATCGAGTGTTTCTCTCTCCTCTCTGAGAGCAGAGAGAGGCGACCAAACAGAGGAGCGCTCAAGTGGAAGTGATGGAGGGGACAGGCACTGACAAAATGTACAGAGGGGAGCAAAGTGGGGGAGGGAGGGTGAGGCAAAGGGTGACCAGCCCAGACAAATACTCTCACACGCAAACCACAACAAGAGACAGGAGAAGTGAACAATGACAGCCTGAGAGCAGGGATAAGTCGGGAGACTGGACAAGCTCAACGTACTGGGAGCTGCTTCCATTTCCACAGTTTGCAAAATCAACTTAATGAAAGGTTTGTGTGCAGTTAAGGCTGCAGTTAAAGATGGAAACAAGAAACAAAAACTCACCCAAAGCTTTAAGGCTAAGTCACTGACTTCCCTCGTTCCCGTCTGCAAAGGAAAGATTTCTTTTGTTGGCTCCTGCATGCAGATGAACCTAATTATTTCCGCCTTCTTCCAAAGAACGACCGGAGCAAGTTACCAGGAGAGGCAAGTGTGAGAGGGAAGACTTCTAAGTGGGTCCCTTCTCCCCCCACAGAGACCTGAGGCTGCCTAGTGGGAGCCACTGATTGGCCAGCCGATGACGTCCGGCTCTCAGACGTACAATGAGCGCAGCAGAGGGAATATTTCACTGCTGCCGATAGCTGCTAGTGCTGCCGGCTGCCCAAACAACAGAGAGAGAGAGAAAGGGGTGAAAAAAACATAGAGGCCTCGCATTCCAGGCTGGCTTCAAAGACGGAGCAGAGCCGGGGCACCATTCATTCCCAAGGCCCTGAGTCTGGCGCATGGAGACTAGCCAAGACAAGAGGGAGGACTGAGGACGGGAGGAGGGGGGATAACGGCGAGTGGGTGTATGGGTGACCTTCCAGTCTCCACCCCACATAGGGAAAAAAGTCATAAAACTAGCTGCTCCTCAAAATGTTCTGTTCTGTTTCTGTTCCTCAAGGTTAGTGGTTCTCCTGTACAATTCATGTTAGTGTCTTAGGTTTCTAAAAACTGCTCAACTTTTACATATCCTAACAATCTAAACTAAATATTTGTAAATGCAATGGGTTAACAAGAATGAGAGGGGGGGGGGGTATTTCAGCAACATTTAATGGAAAAGAATATTGAGTTTTCATAAATACAGTAAATATTTCAAAGATCTAAATCTGTCTTTTAAAAACCCTAATCAGATTCTAATAATTAATTCCAGTATTGCAATTTTGTACCTATTTAATTGTAAAGTGGTTTAAATTTTAAAAAAAGAGAGAAGAATTCAGTTATATGCACAGTTTACGTTAAAATTCTGTGCTTTTCCAGGCTTAACTTCTCAGATTGCAGTAGTTGAAAGCAAACAGATAAAAGCAGACATGCTTTAAATGCATGCATGAATGTGGATTGATTAAATGATCTTTTAGAGAATTATATAGTAGGGGTGCACAAATTGCAGTCTTATCGCATATAATTTCTCTTTAAAAAGTTTGACCTGCCAATACCGATTATTTTGTATGAAAAGTCACAAAATACGATGAGTCAGCAACAGTGGGGTAACCACTGTTAATCATCCATGTGTAGAAAGACTAATTTAATTGACAGGCCAAATTTATTGGCTTGTCAATTTACTTGTTCCCCCTTACTGGACATAAAATACAAAGTCTGAAAATGGAAATATTTTCTATCTTCCAGTTTCTATGGCAAAGTTTCAAATATTGCCTGCTACAGTAAAGTGTTTTAGATCTCTGTTAAGGGCATATTTATCTAGTTTGGGTTTGACCAGTATTTTATAGCTTAAAATAAGGATGATCAACGATAACTAATCAGTCAAACTCAAAATAAAAGTGTCGACATACAACATAGTGTCAAGCAAAAACCACTCATCTTAACATTCTCATATCAATTTAGTTCACTTAATAAAGTGAGACTGACATAAATTACACAGCTCTTACCAAGACAAATTTCAATTTGACAAGAAATATTGTGCTCATTACGTCCCTAATTTATAATATTTAAAGGAACTTAAAAAAAATCTTTAAATTAATAATACAATGATGTCAATATTCCTAGCCTCTTTCTGACTGGAGCACATTTGAAACAGTCTTTTAAATGTCATGAATTACTTACACTCAGAGCTAAACCATCCCGTAAACCACTGCCTTCAGACAGAACACTGTTCAGTCTGTTATGTGCTTCAAGCCCACTCTTGATAACAATATGAGCTTTCTGAACTCCTGTGTCCATTCAGGGTTCAACAAAGACCCTTGTTGCCTTCCCTATTGTTTGCTATTGAAGCTGGTGCTCAGCTGTGCAGAGGTTTTGTTACTGTTAGGACAGTGTCAACAACCAGCTGCATTCACATCCTGCTTGTGGCTCTGGCTCGCTCCAGCATAATGCTTATTTATGAAAGCTGAATGTGTTTGGAAGAGACGAGAAGAGCAGAAACTACATCGCCAAGAAAAGTGATGCATCATGGAGCCTGGAGGAGAGAGAAACCTAAAGATTAAAGATCATACATCCAGCTCATGATGCAAGACTGAATCAGACGCGGTTCATGAAGATGAGGTGAGATTTTAACAATATTTATTAAAAAAACTAACTATCACACATACCCAAAGCATTTCAATAAAATAACTGAATCTTTTTTATATTTCTGCTTTAAGGAGTAGGAATGAACTGGAAATGAATTAAGGGGAATTGTTAAATGGTAATCTATGACTTTCTGCTTCCCAAGGCAATAAATATGATGCGACACAGGTAAGCTATAATTTTACACTTAAACCACAGATATGAGGCTGGAAGGAATCAGATGCAAACGTTTAGCAGTATTTAGTCACGTTCTATGGTATTCTTCTCTCTGTGTGTGTAAACCACACTTTTTTACCACCATATGCTTTTTTAAAGGATAAAAAAAATACGATCACGAAAAATAAAAGTAAGAGGGAATCTTTAAACTGTCTGTAGTTGAATAAATTACTACTAGCAGCAGCTAGATGGGGTTTTGTGAAACAGAGTTCCTCTGTATGAGAAATATTTAAATGTTAAAATCTCCAGCTATGTTTTAATGTCATTAGCGCTACATAATGCAAAGAAATGTTTCCAGTTAGAAGAATAATTTACCTAAATGAATCCAAGAAAAAAGATAAAAAGACAAAGTTGGCATAAGGAAGGAGGAACAAAATAATAGACAAAATGATTTATTAGTTTAAGCATTAACATTATCCCCATTTCATCAGATTTCTGAGTGACAGGGGACACGAATAAAGAAAAAGTCACATTTGCTGTTGGAAACTTTTACCTCTTTTTCACTGATAAATTTCATCAATTGGGTGGATTGGAGTTCCTTTCAGATCTACTGAAAGAAGATACTTAATTACACAACATGAAGGACAAAAGGAGCCTGGCGTAGCAGAGGAAACAAACTAAAGAAACAAGTGTAAATCTAAACTCCTCATCATGTCATTGTGACTCATGAGTTTCTGGAGAAGACAAACATAGCAGGAAGAGCAACAAAGAAGAACTTTAAAGAACTTTATATGACTGCTGGCAGAGAAGTGGCTGATCTCACACAAACGTTTACCTACTAAAAAACTGCTAGAACAGCCAGTTTAAATCTCAAAATGTCCAGCTGTGACATTACTTCTGACATCAAGTTTCCAATAAGCCCTTAAAGACGTAATTCCTTTTCCTAATCCAACAGAAACAGAGGAAGCCGGTTAAGCAAAGCAGGAAGTTGTGGGACAGAGCCAAGCCTTTGGCAGCGTGGAAAGGGAAAGGCACCAACACCTGCGACAGTTTTTCCTCCAAAGTCATTGTCGACACAGAAAAAAATGATTTAATTATGTCTGCATCATGTATGCCTCAGAGGGAAACCATGGCTGCCAGTTGCTGGGCAGTGCTTACATCAGTGTCTAAAATCTCTAGCTGACCAAGACAAGTTGTCACAGTCTAATAAGCTCTGCATTCCTGGCCTGATCTGGCCCAAATAGCAACAGAGACCTTTACTCTACTTTATTTAGTCGCTGCAGGTTGCTGGACAAAGCGATATTTACAAAACTTCTCAGAATGCATGAACCTTTAACTGTGACAATATTTTTTTTCCCGTCTTTGCAGCTATGCAAAGTGGTTACATAACGACACAATCACAATACATTGGGGTAATCAAAAGTGTATAAATAGCGTTTTTCAGTATCATCTTTGGTCAACCATTAACCAGGAACTACATCATCCCTTGCTGAGAAATGAGCACAAGACTCAGTGAATGACAAACTTACTACATTCATCCGCCCTCTGCGAACACAATTACTTTTGTATTAAGGACCCCCAGGGGTTTGCAACCTGATCCGACCACATTGAGTTTCAGTGGATACTGCAGAAATTCCTCAGTACTGGAATAGCTCACAGCTGCAGGACGCCGGGTTTTATTTGTGTGTAGAAGGGCATTTGATGTAAACGTGCATGCCTTTTGGAGTAAAAAAAAAAAATCTAATACTAATTAAAAGGTGACATTTATTACATTTGGTTCATGTTTCAAAATTATAACAAATTACATCATAATGTACAGAAATGTGTCATTTAATGGCCAGAAACCGGAATTAACCTCAGTTTGTAGTCAACTGAAAAAACTGGGGGGTTTCCCAACAAGTCCAACACATCAAAGCCAAGACGTTCTCCCTTTTCCACCATTTAAATACCAAAAAGCATGTCCTGGAGGCACTGTTTTCAATTTAAAATGAGTAAGACACTACTTTGGAAATCAGGAAAAGCCTGGTTGGTGCATGTGTATAAAAATATATTGGACAAAGAAGAGTGAGAGCAGAGAAGCCCAGGAGACAGCAGACATGATAACAACTGACCCACTTCCTGTTTAAAAACAGCCAAGTCTCCATCATTGAGAAAAAAGTTTATCCTTCTGGAGAAATCCTGTTGATTAAGAGTTTCAAGTGCTTTCTTTAGTTAGCCTTGTCCTACCGGCTGTCCGTGAAAACACCTTTTGTCTGAGGAACAAACAGGGAGGTTGATATGCTAACTTTATCCTTCAACATTTGGGGTGAAGATTCATTTTTTCATTTTTGAGTCTAATCCTTTTTAGACATATAAATTCTTTGAATGAACAGTTGTATCAAAAGTACATCAGACATCTGATGTTAAAACTATAATCTTTACCATTAAACCACATTTACTAAGAAATAAAAGGTGACGAGGTTAGAACATACTAAAAATATGAAAGACATTCCTTACACTTTAAACTTGTCTGGTTAATGAACTAATTTGCCCGTTTAAAGTGTTAAAAGCTAATCAACTGAGAAGTCTACTAAGGATTCTGCCTGTCACAGAGCTGCAGCAGTTAGCTCAAGCTGCAGCAGCCATCTCTGTCCTGCTGCACAATGAACTGTCCCCAGACCAGCTGACCACAGACCCAAAGAAACTCACCCAGAGGCCCCTGTGCTCCCTCTATGACAGCAGTGACTCTGTGACTCTGCAGGATCCATGGAGGTCTTTTCAGAAAAGTCCCAACTGATTTAAAACATGATTCAAACACAGATTAATCCAACTGGAAATGTAAATGGGTTCATTTTGTCCAAAATAAAAGGAACGCCTCGGTTAAAAAGAACATCACGCCAAACAGAGGAAATTTTTTCCATGTTACTGTTAAGTAGGGCTGTATAATAATATCGAGATATATATATATATATGCATCATGGATATATATATATAT
>CAEGAF010126108.1:0-20065 GCA_903067075.1 Micropoecilia bifurca
GAAAATACGGTAATTTCCCCCCCAACTATTATTTAAGGGTTAAACCTGTAATTGCCTCTATTTTCTTGATTGCAGACGAAGGTTAATTGCATCATGAACAGGTTCATTATATTTCTCATCCCTGCAGATGTTCTCTGTGCATCTTTGGGGTGTTTTTCCTGCTCTGATCTCTCTCCCTCTGTGTGTGTGTGTGTGTGTGTGTGTGTGTGTGTGTGTGTGTGTGTGTGTGTGTGTGTGTGTCAGTGTTTGCTGGTGCTGGAGCGGCTGTCTGTGTGGCTCTCTGGCGGGGAAGAGTTGTGCGTTTGGGACAAAGACTTCCAGCTGCTGTGTCACAGACAAAAGCACAGCGACACCGGTGAGAACAAACCAAAGACGATTAAACAAAAGGAAAGCCGAGGAAACGTCCGTTTTGTTGCTACAGCAACGGGTTGCCTGTGGTGTTGCTGGTTGAAACCACGCCGGTCAATGTTTTGGTGTTATTGCAGGAATTGCTGCTCTGGTGGAACTGCAGAAGAACTGCGTGGCAGTGGCTGTGGATAAAGAGATAGGTGACTGAAGGAGTCGGGTTATATCTGGTGACGACATGTTAAAAGTTGCTGTGATTGATTGGGTCTCTCTTCCACACAGTGATCTACAGATTGACTCTGTCATTGGATTCCTCTGTGTTGCTGGATGAGATCACGCGTTGTTCTGATCACCACGACCAGATCCGAGCTCTCATCAACGTCAACGGTCAGCTTGGTTGCAAAGGGAAAAAAAACCCCTGCAAATATCTGTTGAAGACGTACGGAAGCTGAGAGCAGTCGTATTCGGTTTTCTAAAGTTATGAAGTTAATTTTCTATTTTCTGGAGATAACGAGTTAACGTCTTGTTAACTCGAGGTAATGAGTTAGCTTCCCGTTTTCTTAAGATGAATTAATTTTCTGATGGTTTTCTCAAGATATCAACGTAATTCCCTGTTATCTTGAGATAAAAAGTAAATTTTCGTTTTCTTGAAATAAGGTAATTTGACAATTTCTTGATACAAGTTCATTTTGCGATGGTCTTCTCAAGATACTGAGTTAACGTCCCGTTTTCTCAAGACGACGAGTTAGTTTCCCAATTAGGGCTGTGTAATAATATTGATTTTGCGATATATATCGATATTTTCTTTCTTAGAAAAAAATCTATATTCATCCGCAAGTATCGTAACATCCAACTGTCACCTTGTTCACTCACTGCTTGCTTCGCAGGGAGAGTGATTCCTTCAGATGTTAAGTTAAAATGGTATCAAACTATTCAGAGCAGGTACTTGGTTCACTTTATTTACTTTACTATGCATGTAAGTTTCAATTAAAAGAAACATGTTGTCTCACCACTTCTTTGATTCATTTTGCCCAGCTGTCGACTCTAAGTCTGTGTCCATGTCCGACCTGAGCCAGGTATTGTGTAATTGGTGCTTTTAATCAGTTTTCAGTTAATTTAATTTGGTCCAACTCAATAACAGCCACAAAATGTCACCAAATTCACTCTGTCCCTCTAAAATCTTTCAGAAAATTGCAAAAGTGTATTGAATTGTATCGTTAGCTGAATATCGCAATATATATCGTATTGTGAGCAGAATATCGTGTATCATATCGTGAGATTATTGTATCACTACAGCCCTATTCCCAATGGTTTTCCTGAGAAGACAGAGAGAACGTTATCCCGCTCCCGGCTTCCGTAAACCTGAAACGTTTCCTGTTTTGCTTTTGTTTTTTGAATTATTTTTATTTGGAGAATCTCTGGTTTCTCGCCCCTCCAGACAGGACCTTTGCCAGCGGTTCCCACGCGGGCGAGTTGATCTTGTGGGACTCGGCTAACTTTAGGAATGTGGCCTACGAGCACATCCTGTGGGAGGAGTCTCAGCCCAGCAGCCAGATGGAAATCAGATTAGCTGCTCCCAAGCCCAGTGAGATGTCCATCCAGCACCTGACCTCCAATGGGAGGGTGAGGGCAGCAGTTACGGCAGTGTGCCATATTTCATGGAGGCGACGGTTTTCTTGAGAGAGAAGGGAAAAAAAACAAAAAACCAGCGTGCTTTTATTTTGTAGCTGATCCTGGCGGCGGTGGGCAGTGGGCTGTATGTGTACGACATTGTGACCAAAGCTGTGGTGGCCTACAGGAGGGCCGCACACGACTCCAATGTGCTGCACACCATGCTGCTGTCTGACGGGTACGAAGCCACACCTGGTCTTTGTTCAATAGTTTATTCATTTATTAATTACTGTTATTGATACTTGATTCGATTATTGCTCTGCAGCCAAATGAGTTGAATGAATAAATCCGAAGGCATTCCTGAGATCTAGACGGAGACTGAAAACGCATCAACCATTACGCTGCTGAAATAAAGTGGATTTTTGTTTGGTTCAAAGTACAAGTATATTAGTTCTCATAGTTTGTTACGTTAATTTTGAGCCACTTCTGTTTACACCTGGAAAAGAGTTTACTATAGGCTGTGTACATAATGTTTATTATAGGCTCTACTGAATCATAAAATATTAAAGTATTTTGTGAGCATTTAAATGAACATAGTGTAACACACGTTTTGGCCACACGAAGGTGCTGCTGCTCTAAACCTGTTTCATAGATTTGTAGCATCTTTGTGAAAATAAAGTTCAGGTTATTGGGACATTTCTTCAATCAGTGACTAATATAGTGACAAGCACTTTCTTCTGTAAAAAAACCCAAACAGAAATATTTGTACAGAAGATCTGAAAGTTCATATTCCCGTGGGACGTTCCTCACATTTGCTCATATCCATTTTTACTAAAACCACATTTTGCAGAGATTTTGAAAAGGATTCAAAGGGTCTCAGTTTACAATCAGCCAGAAGAAAGGGAAAAAATGTAGACAGTCATCAATGTTGGAGGGAATATGAGAACAAACTGAACTGTTTTTGATGGCTGTGTGTGTTTGATTGTGTGTGACACTTCCTGTTTCAGTGAGCTGATGTCGTGCTCTGAAGACGGCAGCGTGAGGATGTGGGAGATCCAAGATTTACCTTTGGCTGCTGAACCTGCTTCTGCAGGTCAACACACACACACAGTTGTGTTTTCTGGTTTAAGCGTTACACAGTCTTTAATTTTTATGGGGGACTAAAACACTTTTCAGATTTTCATTGCTTAAAAATGTGAGATTATGTCTAATTTTTCTGATGCTAAACTGTCCGAATTCCCAAAATGTTGAAATGTTTGCAGTATTGTTGCAAATAATCCTTTTTGTTTTTTAACAGGGTTCTTCGGTATCTGGACTTTTGGACGGTCGAGCAAACAGCCCGGTCCTCAGTCAAAGAAGATTCTGGAAATCCCCAACCAGAGGACGCTGGAGCTGACCGGAGATCTGATTGGACACTCGGGAGCGGTCCAGGTACGAACCCGTGAGATTTTAGACACGACTAACGTTCCGTAGCACAATCTGGACAGTGCCGCTGTTCTTCAGCTGCCAACGCCAGACTTCTCCTTCCAGATGTTTCTGAGCTTCAGGGAGAAGGGCTTGGTGACGTGCTCGACGGACCACCTGCTGATTTTGTGGAAGGACGGGGAGAGGCAGTCCTGGCTGCGCAGCGAGGCGCTGTTCCACAAGCTGGAGAACGGAGGACTCTGAAACCAAAGGCCTTTACTCAGGAGAGAAGGACGAGGATCGTTGCCTCGCACATCATATGACTGTAGACTGACTACATGTTGACTAGTTGTTTTTTATTTTTTTATTGAGGAAAGTTCATTAATTAAAGTGAAAGAAAATTGAGTTTAAAAAAAGTATTGCTTTTCTTTTCATCGTTGTTTGAGATCCATAGAGCTGAATCCTGTTTGAGGTAAGAAACAAAAAATCCCTGCTGTGGTTCTATAAGAGGGAACAAATACAAATTTTTATGTTTTCCGTTTTCAGGGTGTCTATGCATCCTTAAAACGTTTTAAATCCATGTTTCTAAATTTAAGGAATTTAAATGTCTTTAATTCATAAAAATGTAAGTTGGTCTTAAAGATAGGAGTCACAAATCTCAAGTTTTGTTGCAGCAGGACTATTTAATGATAACTCATGTAGTTTTCTGTCAGCCAAAAGCTTGAGTCGGGCGCAGACATCTTAACTGCGTTTTTACTTCAGGCAAAAAACGTTGAAGCTAAAACTTTTGTGTGGAGTTAAGGTTAAGAGACTCGTATGCAATGAGGAGCCACTGACGAGACTCGTAAACAGAACCCAGAAACATCACAATTTGTGCTGAACATGATTATACTATAGTAGGATCTCCTACTTTTAGGTCTTACATTTAATTCAAAATGGCATTAAAAAGTCTTCCGTTCAACTGCAGATAGCCTGTTAAGCCCAGTGTTAAAAACAGGCTTAACAGCCTTTAAATGAAGATTATGTGAATCTTCATTTAAAAGATTCACTATTAAATGAATCTTTCTTTTTCTTTACAGCTTATATTGGTGAAAGTTATGGAGGCAGCTGCCAAAATCTTCCTAAGTTGTTGTTTTAATTAATTGCACTAATCAGTGCCAAACAAAGCTCATATTTTAAATGTCACGCATTGTAAATGTGATATTGCACGTTTATTTATTCATGAAATAAATCATATTTCTCAAACTAATGGGATATTGTTTTTTTTCCATGTAGTTACGCAGAAAGTTCATAGTTTATTTTCTGTTTTCACATGATGATGTAAATATATTCTCCATTTTTACCTGGATCTGCTCTGGTGCTGCTTCTTTTCCTATGGCTGCAGGGTAAAGATCTTCACATCATCTGTGAAACATGGATGAAGGTGCTGTGGTTTGGCGATACCTCCTGGCTGGCTCGCCATAATGAATCCACTATGAATTCTCCCATGAGTCAGATTGTGATGGTGAAAAATGTGAGAACATCTATTACAAAATGACACCTGAAGCAGGACTGGACACCAGTGTAACCACTAGAGCTTTCATACAGTTTGCTTAAAGAGTGAAGCAATGTTCAACATGGAGGTTATCTGGAAAATAAAACTTTACCAGAGGTAAACTAAAAGAGTAGACATCTGTGTTGGTGCCAGTGATGTAGCCACTTCATAGTTAAATAATGCTTTATTTATCTCTCAATACTTTTTTTTTGTTTGACAGAAAACGTCAAAAATAAGACATAACGTGGCGAGAGAAAATACATGTAGCTTTCAAAACAATCAGACATGGCAGAGTTTAGGAAGCTGGAGCGTAAAACTTACAACTATTATGCAAGAGGCAGTAAAATCTTTAAAAACACACAGTACAGTTGTCATGGGTAATAATAATGTTAATAATTTTCTCAAAAATAGACTCTCAGCTCTACATATATATATATCACTCTGATGACAGTTTTCGTCTATAAATGGTGCAAAGCTCAGGGTTGGCACGGCCGTCACTGAAGGCGAAGCTGTCTGTGGTTCTGCTGGGCTAAAAGACAGAATGCATGTCGCCTTCTGCTCAGTGGAAAAGGCATGGCTGTCTGAAGTGTGAATATTAAATATTTTAAATCTCTCTCTCTCTCTTAAATTTCTAGTTACAGGATAGCAAAAATATCCTCTCATGACCATGAAACAATGTGAGCTGGAACCGTGTTTCAGGTCTCTGTATTTTTGGACACAATGAGCCGAAATGTGAATAACAGGGGAGCACTGACTGCAGCTTTCTGGCCGGTCAACAATCTTTCATAGCCTGACCTGCCGATTCCAATTTTCATCAATTAAAGTCTGAAAAGTCACTTAATATAGCAACAAAGTTGCTAAGTTGGCAAACTGTGACCCGATAGATGGATCATCAGCCAGGCAGCGCAAATGGGGGCGATTTTTAGATTTTTGTGGCAGTAGATGAGATCAATTTTGCACTTAAGTGTTGTTGGCCAATTGCCGATCTCCCAAAATTGAGGAAATCTGTGCAGATTCATCGGTGCACCCCTTAGTAAATAAGAAGAAACATTAAAAGCAAAGCAAGGCAAATGAAAACCCATTAGCTGAGTATTTACATGAACAGCAGGCGCATCAGGTAGTTTTACAGTGTGGCACAAGCAAAGCACACCCGAACAGCAACACGCGACAGGATTAAGGCGTAAGAAAGTAATCATCCGTAAAGTGACAATAAATACAGTGATGTTAGACGAAGTTGTGTGTGTGTGTGTGTTTTTTTTAAGGTATTTGAAACTATGAGCAAAATGAACCACAAAATGCAACCTTTTAATTTAAAACCCAGGACCTCTGTGAAGGGACAACTGAAGACCATGAAACGTCACAGATGTGTTTTCTTTTATCCTAAAAATCACAGACGACACTTATGGCTTTTCTTGTGATTCACTTTGTATAGAAAGCAGGAACCATTACTGTGAATATGCTGTAGTGTGTGAGGAGAAAAGTGAGATATAAGGCACCTATGAGAGAATCTCTGTGCCTTTGGTTGATTCTGCAGTGTGTAGCTGCAGCTCAGAGGATCATCATTGCCGCCATAATCTCCTCCTGCTGGCTGCTTTAGTGGTTGCCAATACTTTTTCAACTAAAAGTGACCAGAAAATTTGCATATCTGTTAAAAAAACAAAAATCATATATGAATAAATTTACAATGACAGAATAAATGATTTCTTGCTCACATTTAACTGCTGGTTTGATGAGCAAATCTTTGTTATGTCCACCAGAGGGCATACGTACCATATCTGTGATTTGATCAAGTTTTCTTTCTTTTTTTTGTCTTTTTATTAAAAAAACTCAACTGAATTTTCATTGGTCGTGTTTACGGCTTCAGAGATCTTACTGGATAACAACTCATGGGTCAGACTGAGCCACATTTGTTTATAAAGATGTGTGACAAATCAGAAAATAAATGGCTAAATGTTCTCAGTGAAGTCAATTTCTTCCCCAAACTACTAAAATAAAAGTTTTGTCCACATGAAACCTGCTGAGATGCTCACAGTTCATTTCTACAGTTTGTGTCGCAAAGCTAAAAGTTCGACATTTACCCTGGTACAGTGCATTCTGTTCGGTAAAAGCATCTCCATCGTCCACATCGACTGCTTTCACACACATTAAAGACGGGAAAGAAGCTAAAGCTGCAGAGTCAATTTTTTTTTTTTCAGGCTACATGATCTTAAAACGTCTGCAGCATCAGAACAGCCCTTGGTTGTCAGGTTTTATCTATGGGGCTGAACTATGGGCGCATCCCGCCGTCTCCAGAGATCTGTTCCTGGAATCTTTCCTACAACACTCTTCCTGCTCAGGGCTACTGGGTTTGCTTACAGTTTGGTCCCACACACGTTTTTTTTGTTTTGTTTTTGTTTTTTAGATATTAAGGATGAATAATTCCAGCTGAGCACCTTCATCAGTCTGTATCAGAGGTTTTAGAGATGCAAACTCACATCTACGAAGAAGCACAATCGCTAGAGATGCTCACCTTTCAGCCAAGCGCCTCTTGATCTCATTGCTCTTTTGCAACCACACCCAGAAATAAAATGACAGGGTTTAAAGAAAAAAAAACAAAACAAAACAAACAAACAAAAAAGTAACATTCAAAAGCAAAGAGCAAAACGGAGCTCGAAATCCAAATGTCTTGATTCGCTAAAGTGCAGATTTCCGGCGTGTTACGCTGTTTGGTACAGATTGTCGGGTAAGCCGTGAGGTCCACGCAGTGTCAAAGAGACGCCAGAACAAAATGGCAGATGACAGTCATTCGGGCTGTCAGATGAAAACTTGTTTTTTTCTTTTCCCATGGCGGTGGAACACCATGTTCAGTCGGAACGAGAAAAGCGTCCGGGATTGAAGACGGGATCAGCGCCACAGTGCTCATCAGTCGGCGATCTCGTTCCTCTTAGGCAGGGAATAGGCCCCGTTTCCTTGCCCCACGCGCTACTTTACGCTGCGGCTGAAACAACTAACTGTTTTAGCGTCCGGCCCGGGTTGCGGTGCCAGAGAGGAGAGCAGGAGGTCAGGAGGGCGGCGGAGGACGCAAGCTCTTGCACTTCATGTCGTCCAGGTTCTTCCAGTACTTGTAGTTCTCGGACAAATGCTCCATCAGGTTGGGGAGACTGGCAAAGGCTGCAGCACACAAAGCAGGAGTTGGTCAAATATTCATCAAAACATATTGATACAGGTATCATTATCAATATTGATGCATTTGATGCATTTAAAAGGTAGGTTAACCTTACTAAACACCAGCTAAATATATTTTAGTCAACACACTCTCTTTTTCTCTCAAGCTACACAATGCAGATGATCTGTCTACAGTGATGAAGATTTTCTCTGTTCAACTGCTCGAAATATCTCCAACTGACAACCATATAATCTACTTTTTAAAGAATTTGGCTAATAATTCAACACCAATCACAGTTAGTCCGCCTCACTCCCACTGCAGTCTGCTTGCCTAGAAAGTCCGGTTCAGCTGGGGAGATGAAAGCACAATCCAACTCGTCTGATGTGGACAAAACCCTCAGTTTGGCTGAAATCTGGTGCGGTACCAATGCATATGTGAATGCCAAGTGAACTGCAGTCCGCTTTTGAAATAGGTAGCAGACCTTGCTCCTGGCCAAAAACAACCAATCAGAGCCAGGAGGAGGGTTTTAGTGCCGTTAATCAACCTCATGTCCTCACTGCTAAATGTGCTAATGGTGGAGAAACAACTTACAGTTACAGAAGACAGTTTGTGTGCCAAAATTGGTGACTATGCTAACTAGCCTTAGCATTCACCACAGACTACACCGATGGAGAAAAGCTGTAGCAGTAGCAGAGAGCAAAGGAAGAGGGAAAGGGGGGTAAAACGTGCCATGTGAAATTGTGATTGACAGCGCTAAGACCCGCCACTTGCCTCTGATTGGTTGTTTCTAGTCAGCACTGGGAGAAGGAAGAGGAGTTGGACTTTTTCACGGTTTATCTGTGTCACACCATGCTGCCATACCATTGTTTCAACAAACAAGTAAAAACAAACAAAAAAAAAACATTTTGTATAAAAGCTACATACTGCAGTTTTGAGGGATGAGTCAGTACTTATGGGCTTTTGGTGTCACCAGTGGATATGTGCTTAACTAAAACGTGACCCAGGGCTGTGACTTTGCTCTCATTTCACACAGATTTGATGTACTACACATGCAACAGAAAGTTTCTCTAAAAGGATTAGGTGATAACACTTAACTACAAACACCCTTGCTGGTCTGAAATGGCTCATGAGCTGTCCCTCAGCTAGGGGCCGACGGGTTCAGAGGTGTCGGCGTCTCTCTGAATCCGCTGTGTGTGCGTTCCCAGTGTTCTCTCGCTCGTTTACATCCTGGCTTCCGGCTCACTGATGGCCGCGCTGCATCTGTGACCCCTGACATGAACCGACAGCAACCCCGGTGGGTCGTATGCATCTTGTGTTTATGTGTGAACCGGAATCCCCTCAACCCAGTTAGAACTTTCCCAACTACCCCCCCACCCCCACTCCCCCTCCCTCCTGTGACACTCTCCCAGTTTCTCCCACTAGCATTAGAAGTCTTTCCGTGACATCAGAGCCGCGCTGACAGTAAACAGCTTTCCTCTTGGGGTTCGTAGGAACAGGGAACTTTAGTAGGAATAAGGAGCTAATATAAGGAATCTATTTCCTTTCTAATTCTTTTTAGCGCTGACGGGTTGGTTTCATTCATTCTGTCTGGACTGCAGTTCGGAGGTCGAGCTCAGACGACTTCTGTTTCCATTAAAATATGACTTCAAATTTCTTTATGTGTCACCATAAAGCCATCCAAATTTAAATAGCGCAAAATTAGTTATCCATCTGTCAGATTTACGTTTAGCATTGTTTTCAAGAAGTTTGATAGGTTGTCTTGGTTACGACACTATTGGAAAAGAGTTTAGTTTTTCCCTGGCTAAATCAATGACACGTTAAACTAAATTCAGCTATTCAGCTAAAAGTAGGATCAATATAGAGAAAAAAATTACACTTTATTAAAAAATAACCTGTTGGAAATTATTTCTATCTTCCTCAATAATCATTGGACAGTCTTTTTATGCCAGTAAAACAAATACTTCTTGTTAATATGTTTGTCCAGATTTTCCATGTTTCCACTGGTATTCTGTTCCTTTACCCTTGGAGATTCAAAATGCCGTTACCTTAAAGGAAAGTTAAAGAGTGACTGCTGTAGAAGCCACATTCATCTCAGTTTTTTTGTTTTCTTACATTTTAAACATTTCCAAACAGCAAATATTTTAGTAAAAGGGAGATTTTTGGTGGGAACTCGCCTCATTCGGCTAAAATGGACTTGCAGCCCATAGCAACAGGTGGGGGAGAGAAAGTGTTTCTCTACTAAAAAAATGTAATTGTTTTAAACTTTGACACCTTAAACCAGTCCATGATTAGAATCAGTTCTTATTTCTTAGTAAATCTGCTGAACATTTGCTGGAAGCAGCGCAGTCATGACAGGAGCATCAAGAGGAAAACAAGAACAAAGCATTTCTAAGCGCATGAGAATGGAACTGATGGTCTTCGGGGAAACAGCTGGAACATGTGAAGAAGAGCCATGAAGCTGATTTTCTCCAGAACAGGGAGAACTTTATTTCTTGTAGAACTGTTGCATTGATCTGACTTTCAGTTTCTGGAAACACAGAGGCCTATTTTAATACACAAACTCCCCATGTATGTAAAAAATAAATAAATAAAATACCCCCGGCGGTGCGGGAAATGTTGCTCTTACCATCCCAGGCGTCAAACATATCTGTGATGAAGTAGTCTATGAAGGAGATCTGAGATTTGGGCACACTGCAGGTGTTTCTGTCAAACACGGGCATCACCACGGGCAACCCTTGTCGCTTCTCCTCATCCGTCTGCGAGCAAAGACAAAAAACCAATTCAGTCGCTTCAGAGTAAAACAACCAAAGAAGTGGTGACGAGGAACAATCAGCTGTCTCCCTTTGCCCCCCCCCCCCACCTGGGCGAAGTACTCCTCTGAGATCCGGCCCGCCCACTCGATGCAGAGCTCCAGAGGCCTGCAGGGGTTCGCCACATCTGCACACTTGATTAGCATCCGCTTTATCAGCAGGCGGTTCTCTGGAGAGTTTCTGATGTTGCTCTGGCCCTCGCCGTCGCTGTTGGTGCTCTGTTGGACGTATCACACAGAAACGAGCCACATTATCCACAGAAATGTCAGTGACTCTGATCTGCTAACATGCTGACACAGGCTACGGCTAATCCTGGGAGCACAAAGACGCAGTAGCTGTGCTTCCGTAGGTCACATAATTGCACAATTTGAAGTTATGAAAATAAATTCGCTTAATTTCGGAAAAAACTCAAATTTTATGATAAAAAGTTATTGCGTTGAGATCAAGTGGTTTTTCGTCCGTATCAAAATTAATGTATTTCGTAAACCTGGAAACGGTTTTTGTATCACATGGATCATGTGATCAACAACCAGATGTTACTACTGGCAGAAATGGCGGAAAAAGACAACAGGAAGTTGCAACAAATAATTTGTTCAAGACTTATAATGTGAACAAACTTATTCACTTTTGATTTTATTCATGCATTTAATTTTTAATTGAAACGCCGCAATTGGAAAATTGTGGGGGGTTTTTTTTTAGTGGAATTTCAACAAAGTATTGAGCACATTTGTAATGGAAACGCAGCCAGTTTGCACAGTTTGGTGTTCGCAACATCTAACTGGGGGCTGTTTGCTGAAATAAGCCCCACCTTCTGTGTCCCATCTCCATCAAGGAATAATTCCTTAATTAAAACCAGTTTAAAAAACAGTTTGTGGCGCCTGTGACAGATAAGTTTGTTTACTTATGGTGCCCCTAAGACCACGCTGCCCTGGGAGGTGAGCCACAAAATGAAGCTAACAAAGCGTTTAGATTTTAAAAGAGAAAAACACCACTTTGAAATAAATACCAGTATTTTTGTCTGCAGTCCATCCATGGATGATGTGCACCTTGTTATGAACTACAGCCGCTTCCCAGCCTGCTCTGGAATACTGCTTTGAGTTCTGCTGCTTGTACATTAAAAAAAAAATCACTAAATTGTTCAGTAAACATTTGGTAAGGTACCATGGAAACGTGTCTCCCAGGATCAACGTGACAAATCTTCCAAATTGGTTTTCAAGCTGGAGCCTTTCATGTGAACTTGACTCAGGAAATAAAATACATGTGCTACCAGCAGCAGCTCCACAACTTGTTTTACATCCTACAGTCTGCAACACATTCGCCTGTGAACCAGCACTCTCAATTTTCGTGTGATGCAGAGTCGGAACAACAAACCGGGTTACAGAGTTAACACGGCAGCGATTGTTTTGTGATTCATTATCAGCTTTTTCTTCTTCTGACTCACACAGAAAGGATCTTTTCGAGTTTCATTTATTGCTTTTCACACAATTTACACCGATCGGAAAATCTAAATAGTTATCGCAACACTTTTCTGATAATTAGGAGAGCAAGAATGCAGAATAAATCCTGACAGTGAAGATTAATGAAAAAAATGTTTTCCCAGTATAGTATTGTGATTCAATTTGACAAGAAACTTGGCCAGATATGTATTAAATTAAGACCAAACTGGTTTACTTTACAGGCCAATCTGAGGAGCAGCAGAACTGATCACTGTGGCTGCAGTAATTTATAAATTACTTTTAATGATATCAGCTTTTATTCAAACCAGGATAAAGCTCAAACAGTACAGTAATGTAGCAATTGTCCCAGAAGGCACATTGTATTTTCTAGTTCTTGGTTGCCACACCCTTTTGTAATGCCGCCCTGGGCAACCGCCCCGAATATAGCGCATATTAAAAACCACCAGCGTTTGTTATCATATCTTGTTTACGTTATAAAAGCCACCATTTCTGGCCCAGAAGATCAAACCGACGTCTGCTGGAGCTTACACTGCTGCTGGTTTCTTCAATGGCGGCCATTGGCTTGTTGATGCTGTTGACGAACTTGCTGACGTGCTCAAAGTGGCGGGTCATCTCGGTGGCGAGCACCATGTCGATGATGGCCTGGCGCAGCGTTCGGAACTGATTCCTGATGGCAGCAAGAGCGTGTGGAGACAACGTGAGAGGAGAGTCAGTGGACAGCTAAAACGGGTCGCTAAATCCCTCAGAGGGAGATGTTACAAGATGTTTGTGTCTGATTGTCCAAAATAGCTTTTTCTGTGTTGTCTTTAATCAATGGACTTAGAATTAAACATCTGCCTTTCTACTCATTTGAAGGTGGAAAAGCAGAGCTTTTCTTTAGAACAGTTTTTTTCTTTGCTGGGTTGTAGCATTGGCTTGCTTGTAACTACTAGCTAACAATCACTGATGGGGTTGACTGTCACATGTGAAACAAATGGCAGCTATTTATAAAATGAAAAAAACTCCTTAACTGAAAATGAGAAAAGTGCGTAAATAAAACAATATTGATTTATTTAGGCCATATTCTGTTCTGAAGTAGACAACATGATTCTGTTTTTAGAACCAACTCATTTTTGACAAGTTGGGATATGTTTTGTAAGTTCATGAAAAAAGAGATATTGTTGCTTCTATAGTGTTTTTTCCCCAGCTAAGATATTAACTTAAATATTGTATAATGAAAGTTATTTTTTAAGAACTCACAATTATATTTTCATTGAAAGTGGTGCATAAATAAGGTCACACTGACAAAGCATTAAAATTTTTTGAAATTTAGAAGAAAGCAAAAAGTGTGACAACCAACCTGTTCTTCCCCTTTGTGCTGCTAATGGAAAACTTTCATTTTTACTTTAACACATTTTCTTTTCTTTTTGTTCCTGTCACACACAGCGTTCTGCATGTAGGCCAGGAAGTTTCTGGCTGCTCTCGCTGAGCACAAGGCTCTTCCAATGGCTTCCTTTCAACATCGGTTTTCCTCTTACCACTCATCCAGTTACACGCTGTTAGTCCACTGACTTCTGCTGACTAACATTTACGTCACATAGCAACAACCATAAAACATCACGATTCAAGTGTTTAGTCACATTAGCATGAAATGTGTTGTGAGATATATTAATAGCCACAGTCACTGTAGTAGGTGGTGCTGATGCTTTAAATGACATATTAAAGAAAAGACGTCCAAACGTTCAAGGACACTTTATTTTTATTAAAACCCCATAAAATGTAGCTTTTTTTTTAACCTGCTCAACAATAAACAACCAATGCAATATTTTAGTGAGACAAATAGATGGGCAAAAGGGATTTGAAATTTTTTTTAGATCCAAAACATAATAATTGTGTTATTAAAGGAATACCATTTACATTTACTATTATTATTATTTGACTAATGTTTGTTTCCTTTTCTATTACCCAAGACTAGAATGAGATCAAAATAATTATTTCCTCACAAATTTTGCTGAATTTAGTGACGTTTATCAATTAGTTAAATACAGACTTGCGCGCCCCCAGGTCTGCTTTTGAGTAAAAATGTTACCGCATTCAGTTCAGTTCAGTAAAAATGTATTCATCCCCAATTTAAAAAGTGCAGAGAGACACATTATGAACATATTCTTTCTGTTAACACATTGGTTTTCATGGTTTTTCAGCCACCTCTGTCCGACCCTCCTCTCACCGACCTGTCGATGTTCTTGAAGACGTTGCTCTTGCCATCGCGGATGGTGAGCTGGAAGGCGAGCGCGGCGTGGTGGCTCTCCAGCACGGCCGTGTCGTTGTAGAGGATGGCCAGCTCGCTGCCCGCGTTGCACAGGAAGGAGTTGGTCCGACCCGGGTGGTCCACGTCGTGGACAGTGGCGGCTATCAGCACCGCCACCTCGTCCAGCTGGTCCAGGCTGCTCTGAAGAGGCAGCAGAGACCAAACGGAGACGTCAGTATAACTGGACGAAACTTTATAAATGTGGAAATCAAATTCTGAGATAATCCACTGTCGCTTAACATTAGCGGTTCTTGCAGGTTTGGTGGTTTTTGGTGTTTGAAAAGTCTGTTAGCCACAGAGCTAATATTAGCAAAATGCATCTTTGCTGTCTTTCTTGTAAATTCAAAAGAAAAGAGGCATGTAATAATTTCTAATGTCTAACATGTGTCACTGATATTTATGTACTTATCTAGAATGTGGTTCTGTGTGACAAAACTTGGTACAAAAATACCTTTTAATATGCTATGAAGGCTAAAAATACAGTGTTATTTGCCATGCTGTTTTTCAACATGCATTAAACATTTTCACATTACAAGTACAAGCTTCTGTTCTCAGAGAATGAGAATGTATATCATGGGACAACACATCATACATAATAATTGTGAAATGGCAACAGAACTTTCTGCCAAGAGCTGAACGTTTACCCAGGGAAGAAATCTCAGTTCTCAGAAAATGTTCCCGCCACAACAACGCAAGAGGCCAGACGCTGACGGCGCTGATCTCTGTATTTTCCAAGAAGCTCAGATTTTTTCTAAGAGATTTTTTTTTTGGTTTCCTGAGAGAATTAATTCAAGAGTCCAGCCTCAGGCCAGAGGACGATGGTGAATTATGCTGAGCTAGCGGGACAGCACGAGAGCAAAAACCTGGCAAGCGAGACGAGTCTTGAGACTGAATTTGGATCCACAGAATTTTTTAGGAGAAAAATGTCAGGGTGAAATTTATTTGTGTATAACGGGGCAAAATTATGTAAAATCAACTTTTCTTTAGATTTACATCATGTTATAATGTTATTCTGTCACAAAATACACACCTAGGGTGTTGCTTTGACTCTTTAATGCATGTTTCAGAAATCCTTTAATTGTCATGGCAACCATTCAGCTGTGTAAAACACAGGGAAGAAATCAGTGTTTGGACTTGGCTCTGCCTTTGAGATGCAGCTCCTCCTCAGACCTGCAGTTTCCAATCTTCTGCCTGACAAAGCAGCTCTTAGCTTTAACTCCTCCACTCAGCTCCTTCAGACTAGCCTGCAGCAATTAGCCAACACCTGGCAGAACCGCTGAGCTCCTTATAAAAGCTACTTCTCATTGCAATGCTGGTAAAACTGTTGTTAATAGAGGAAGAAAGTTGTGATGACTTCTTGAAGGCAGAGCTTCAAAAAGAGCAGGAGTTTCTTAAAGAAACAGAGGCCCAATTTCAAGGCATTAAATCACTCAGTCAAATTTCTTTTAAGTATTATTTGATGTAAAAAGCATTTTTATAGCAAATAACGTAGGTTGACTGTGCTAAAAAATGGCAATTTGTCCTGGAAACTCTTTCAAAAAATCAAGCTACCCATTCTGTGATCTGTTACCTTGACTCTCTCCTTGCGCAGGAAGTAGGCCGTGGCGTGCAGGACGTCTGCAGCATGCGTGGAGTTGTGGTAGGAGTTGGAGGAGTGATAGTTGGCCTCCATGAGCTGCAGCCAGGAGCGCAGCGTCGCCTCAGAGCAGTTCAGGAAGTCGCACACTCCGAAACTGGTGAAAATCTTCAAGCCGAGGTAAGTGAGCGGTCTGCAGCGGAGCAAACGACAAAGCAGGCACAACATGAGAGAAGTGTTTTAGGTTTCTGTGTTCCGGCTTCTTTTACTCTTACTTTTAAAAGTTCCAGTTCCACTGGAAGATTTGTTCACTTAAGACATTATTTCCATTCTATTAGTGAAATAATCTGCCAATTAAACCAGTACTCTTTCATCAATGTTAAGGACTTATTGACTTATAACAAGCTCATGTTTCTTGTTCCATTTATTAAACAGTAACCACAGACATGATGCTGAAACCAGTACCTTTTATGCGTAGCTGCCTCCAGGTCCAGGATGTTGAACTCCCAGAGCTCCTCGTCGTTCAGCATCTCGGCGATGGACGGAGGAACGTCGCTCAGCGTTACCGGGATGGCCAGCTGGCTCTGGCTCATATCTAGGACATGGACACAACAACCTGAACACACCGCAGACACACACCTTTGAAGATTACACACTGTTAGAATGGAAAAGAGGGAAACCAGAACCTCGATGGTTCACTGATCTTAATAATGAACGCCAAACTTCCCTATATAACAGGGAAGTTTGGCCAAAAATTATTTTAAAACTTTTTTTAAAAAAATTTAAATAAATTTTTTTTTTATAATTTTTTTTATAAAAAAATTATAAAAAGTATTGTTATTTTTAGATTAAAGTTATTGTTTTTTATTTGCATTGAAAACTACCTGGTACCACAAATGCAGTATTTGAGAAAAGTTCCCAGAAATAAGATTTTATTTTATTCTCACTCAGAAGAATATAAAAGATTACAGAATGTGTAACAGATTTATTTGAATTCCTTTAGGTGTTTAGTTACGTTTTGAAACTTACTTTTACTGAAAACATATTCATTCCCAGAGAGTCTCCGCAGTCCGTCCTGAAGAGGATGAAGAAAAAATAACACAAAATCTTTTGATATTACCCAGAAAATGTTTTGTTTACAGTTATAAGCATGCATTTGCATTCTGATACAAATAAACAAATTAAATAAAAAAATACAAATACTGCCTGCTAAACCATACACCATGTCATATTTGTTAAAAGTGTTGTTTTAAAGTGTTTTATAAATAAAGCTGGAGAACCTAAAAACTTTATCCTCATTAAAATGACTTTCTCTTCATTTTAAGACCTTCTTGTGGTAAAATTACATCTTTATTCTGCTAATAACTATATCCTTGTACCGAAGCATACATTTTTGTGGCCCAACTTTCATAATAACAATAATAATAATAATAATAAGAAAAAAAAGTGATTAAAATTGGCTCTGGTTTGAAAAAAATTGGAGGTTTTAGTTTGAGGAGGGTTTGATATGTTGCTGCTTCTTACGGTCATGAGCCCCCCGACCAGGTCGTTGGTGTGGGGGTCGTCGTCTTTGGAGGCCAGCTGGGGGGAGTAGAGCTCGGTGGTCCTCAGGATCTCCAGCACGCGGTCCAGAGCTTCGGCGACCGTTACCGGGCTGCTCTCCTGGGCCGCGTTGATGATGTTTATTACCTGCACAGCAACACACTACAGGCATTACACACAATAACGGTGCGACTCTTTATGCGTGTGTCACGCGCTGCGATGTCTGTACTGGAGAAAGCAAAAACAAAACAAAAAGAAACAAAACAGCCAAATAAAGTTATTTTTGAGTCCATAACGGCATCGGGCCAAATGAGACGATGTGAAGCACAAATATTATGTTACTAGATGCAGCAAGATGTGATCCATCCAGCAGCTTTATTTGAACTGAATCTGTGTGAGGTTTGTGTCACGATAAATTTTGCAGCGTGATAAATCGTGCTGGTAATTATCGCCATAAATTATAATATTGTTTTTTTGAAAGCATTTTCAAGTAATATATAGATAATAGCACTGTAATTAATTGCATTTCTAATTTGATGGAAACACTGCAATTCAAAAATTGCATTGTTTTTGACATTTTGCACACATTTGTAATAGAAACCCAGCTGGTTTGAGATTTGTTCACATTTAAACAGCCACATTTTAAGGATTTTTAAAAATTATTATTAATTAAACAAGATCTTATGTCTGTGAACACGTTGCCTTAAAAGACAAATAGTGTCCATCTGCTCCATTCGAGAACTGTGTTTGGGGACGGGGAAAAAATTTTAGCGTGCTGCAAATTGCCCTCTCACCACACTTTTGACACCCCTGCTTTAAAGTCTGCGATGAAAAATAATCTGTTGCTTAAATAGTTTCTAGCAAAGAAAATTGTCCACCTCATGGCATGTAAATAGTAAACATACAAAATTCAGAAATAAATATTTCTTCACGATTCAAACAGACATGAAGGAGTAAATGGGGAAGGTTGTACCTTGGTGATGGGAGCCTCAATTGTCATTGAATGGATTCTTGCAACAGAAGAATATCTCCGGTTCTGTAAACTAGGAGCTGTAATGAAGAAGCCGTAACTGTTAGCACAGTGAAAACTCGCTATGAACAAGTCTATGAATGTCTTTGTGTTCAAAGATCAAAAACAAAAATTAGAGGATTCAGAAATCGCAACACTTAGATGTACACATATGCTGTATCTTTTTAAAAACGGTGCCACATAATCAGTCATTTTAGGCCGCAGCAGTCATGACACTTAACTGTTAGACATCTTAAGGTTATTCTACCTTATAGAGGAATAATTTAGGATTTGAATGAAAGAAAAATATGTAGGCAGAGAAGAGCTGCATTCAGCAGAGTTCTCTGAAAATAGCAGCAGCTGCGTCAAAGAGGGTTAAGGGGTGAAGGGGAGGGGTAGTGCAGATGTCATCAGCCTACAACATCTCCCTTTAGGATCTCTTCAGCTTCAAGTACCAACCATAACACCGTCTGACTCACGCTCTGACTTTCCAACTCCATTCTCCAATCACCCCCCGTTCTTTCTTTCTTATTCCTGTTTCTATTTTATTCTGTTTGTGTTGAACTCTCTCTGTGCCCCTGTTGTTTTCTTCTTCACACAACTGGACCGCTGCAGCTCTGTTCGGTGAAATGGAAGCTCTGAGCAGACCTACCATCGCTGCCACGGGAACCAACCGATCTGGCGTCCATCGAATCTTTCCGTCTGTCCCTGTGTCGCAGTGAATGGCACTCTGTACGGGAAGCGAAGACGTTAAATGCAAATAGAGACGTATTGTGGCTGTTTCAACAATAGAAATGTTAGTCGAGACTAAAACATTTTTAATTGATAATGTCGTTTTCTTTTAGGTACTCTTGATATCTGCAGTTGCAGATGTTATATGTGACTTCAAATATAACAATTTTTTGCAACTGTTTTACTGCCACTATCTAATTCATTTCTGCACTCGATTGACAAAGCAGATTGGACCAAGTCCAGACAGAAACAGTCCCACCCATAAGGTCCAAAAGATAAATGTTTTTTTTTTCTTACTTGAAAAAGTCTACTTGATAAATATGATGGCGGATTAAATTTTCAAGAAAAACAAGGAAATGTCTGAGACATACTATAAGAGTTGACAATTTGCCAGAAAAAAAAAATCACATTTTTGAGATTACGCTCAAAATTGTTTCAGAAAACTTCTGAACATTTTCTGAGAACCAAGAGTCGAACATTTTCCACTTTTGAAACTTTTGAATTGTCAAAAACTCCATCCATCCATCCATCCATCCATCCATCCATCCATCCATCCATCCATCCATTTTCTTCCGCTTATCCGGAGTCGGGTCGCGGGGGCAGCAGCTTCAGA